>LR549134.1:0-184184 GCA_900536415.3 Caenorhabditis sp. 38 MB-2015 | reverse complement strand
TCGATGAAATCTTCGAAAAGTGTAACTGCATAGGTATTCTGGCATTGAATTCAAAGGGACACCACAAAATTGTTTCATTCCAGTTTTTAGTGCGCGCCACGTGGCTTCTATACCTTGAGTGTGGACAGTAGCATCTTCTGGTGACACGAAATTGTATTTGTGATTGACTATGCAGTGTTTGAAGTTTTGTTTCAAGTATTTCAATCCTCCATAAGCAGACCATCCGTCTGAGATAATTTTTGTTCCTGGTGCTATGTGTTCGCAAATGAGAGGAATCAGTGTGTCCGCGTTCCGTTTTTTCACGCGAAACATTGCGACACGATCCGTTCCTCGTTCCAATATTCCGAACACCCAACATTGCTCTCGATTCAACATACTTCCTCTATTGTATTTATTCATATTCATATTCATATTCATATCCATATTCATGACGGACCGCCGTATTCCTGACGGACCGCTATTTTCCTCAGGGACCGCTATTTTCCTCAGGGACCGCTATACTAGTATAGAGCCAAAATAAATACATTGTTTGATAACTCGACTCAATTTTTTGTGATTTTTTTTATGGATACTGATGTGTGCTTCTTTTTTTTCGTTGTTTTTTTAATTGAATTTTAAAAACATGTGAGTATTGGGACAATGAGAAAATAAAAAGTTACTTGTTTTCTTCCTTTTGACGTCTTGACTGCAGGCTCGAAAGACTGGTGTTCCATGTGATCTCCATTGGTCATATCAAATAAAAAATCCAAATCCGATTCACAGCTTCTCTCAACAAACTATCCAGTTGTTCGTAGAATGTCCATATTTGAAGAAAACTTCATAATCATGCGAGAACATTTCGCCATCTTCTTCATCTGATGTGTCTGAGTCCCCACTTCTTCTTTGCCTTTTTTTTTTCTTTGAGATTTGAGCATGCTTGGCATACACACCCTGTTGAAAGATAAAAAGGTGAGAGGGAGGACGTTAGGCGTAGACGCAGACAGTCTCATTAGAGCGCAAATGCACATGTTCATTTCCAGTTTTTATTGTTAAAAAATTGATGTTTTGCTGATCAGTTCACGTTTTTTTTCGATCGAAAACGTGTGTATTTTGTGTTTCTTCTTGGAAAATCCACAGAAAATGTCATTTTATTTTGAAAATGAAAAAGCCAACAACAAAAACGTGAAGTTAAATGTGTGAAATGTTGATTCTTTTTGAGAGAAGGCGATTTTCAGTGAAAAAGAGCGCGCTTGCTCCGATGAACGTGTCTGCGTCTCCACTCACGTCCTCCCTCTCACCTATTTCCCATTTTTCATTGGGCTAACATGATGTGGGCATATTAATAATTTCGATATAGTTAAAATATTACTACAGTCTAGATGTAGTTAAAGTTGGTAGAAATAATGTTGGTCCATTATTTTCGTTTTTTCATAAGACCAATAAAAAAGGCGAAGCATTCTTTTTGATGACATTGAACAACCCAACTGCTGTTATATGGCTCGTGAGCAGACATACTGTGTAAAGTATGCTTTTTTTATCTTTTGAGACATACCGACGCAATAAAATCACAACGAAAAAAAAAAGAAAAAATTGTTATTTTTCCTTGACAATTAGGTTTTTTTTTGGGAAATGAAATGAAAAAATACCACTCACAAAAATGGAAAAAATTGAGAGGAAATTTTATTGACAGCTTTGGTTCACTTTTAGTTTTTGACCAGTTCTGCAAGTTCAATCCTAGAAATGATTTCAAATTTTTCTGAACAAATTTCTGAATTCGACCTTACAGAGGTTTCTCAAAAAACTTTTTCGAAAAACGAAAAAATATTTTATTCAAAACAATCATTTACACACATCCAACTTGTTTCATGATAAAACCAAGATTCTGTTCAAAGTTGTCTTTAACTTCAGCTCCACATGTTTTTCCAACTTCCTTCTGGATACAATCCTTCCGCTTCTTGAATCCATCACATTTTTCTTTATTTGACATATGTGATTTATCACTATAATACCAAGAAGTGCATTCAGTTTTTGAACTGGATTCTTTCATCTGAAATTTAAATTTTTTGTTGAAATAATGTCATCATGTTCATTAAAAATTCACCGTTTTAGAACATTGTCCATAAGATCCCCCAAGAAACTCAATAGTTTCACACATTGTCTTAAAATTCTTGGTTCTGTTTTGAATTGCTGGACATTTTGCCTTTTCAATGCACTTCATCGCATCTTCACAATAATTCAACATGACTTTCAATGTGGCTGGATCAGGAAGCCCTTTGCCAGCTGGGAATTTTTTCATCTCATCAGTCAGTTTGGTCAGCTTCTAGAAAAGATAATGGCAAATAAATTCACAAGAACAAAATTGAACTCACCGGTCGGCAAACACTGGTGAGTTGCAAATCCTCTGTAGAACATCCAAATGGATTGTTGTTATCAGCGGCAAGGGCTGATTGGAATAAAAGTATGATTAGAACTTTGATGAGCATTTTGAGGAAGAAGAAAACAGAATCTGAAAAAAATTGAAATGAAAAAAAAAACAAAAAAACAAAGTAAAAAATAACAACTGTTCCTAACATATGTTCATGAAAAAGCTGTTTTCAATTTTAGAGGAGTTCGAAAAATGGGGCCATCTAAAAATAGAAAATTGCTGAATTTTTTTTCTTGAAGTGCAAAAAAATGAGATTGTGCTTCACCTAGATAAAGTTCATTTTTTTCATGTTTCAGTAGATCTGCCAGTTTCTGTGGTGACGACATTATTTTCACAATCATCAGAGTTGAAAAATGTTGTCTCTGTTTTTTCACCTTTTTTGAAAGTTTACCGAAATCATTGAATTTACTCTAGTATACAGAGCCACACCTGATGCACAAATGCACAAAGTATAACACGTCCATTTCTTCGAAAACAACACTGTCGGTGTCTGAAAGTAGGTAAATGCGATGTGTTTCATCTTGAAAGCTTACCACAATAAATGAGTGGTGAAGGTCCAACCATTTGCATTGGTTTGTAGAGATGTAGGCGGGCTATGGCCGTGGTGATAATAGCTATAGTTATCACTATTCTATTTCAAAACTTCGAATCAGATTTTCGGATAATGATGAGAGAACGAAGAGTATGATGAGAAGGATGACGATGATTGTGGCAATCATCACATTAGTATATTTGAGTGTGATTATTTTCGAAGTGCTCGCCGGTTATATATTTCCTGATATGAGCTATGAAGATAGAGTCAACATGATGATGACGATCTCCGATTTGGTAAGATAATGCATATTGAAAACGTTTATGTTAATTATAGAGTTTTCAGCTATCATTTAGTATGCCATATACACTTCTTCTATGCGACAAAAATGTTCAAGAGTTCATATTCCGGAGAAGAATACAGAATATAGTATTGAATGATCCAAATCAATCAAGTCTACCTCGAGTGGATACATAATTAACCCTATCAATTTGACAATCTAAAAAAAGCTATTAGCAATACAAATAATTGTTTTGTTCAACCTGGCATTCAAGACAGTCAGGCTCCCAGCTCAGGTTGACAATGTCATAGAAAGTCCTAGAGATTGTTAGAAACGGGAAATTAAAATACTTGGAAAAAATTCGAATTTGCCGCCAAAGAACGAAGCTGCATCATCGCTCTGATGCAGTCGATCAAAGGCACACGCCCTTTGTTCGTTCTTCGAGTCTTGCACCGATGCTTGTTGGTATCGTAGCATCTTCGTCTTGTCAATTTCTGTTTTCCCCAGTTATTTTCTCTTTGTCGGTGTTTATCTTTGCCATGTTGAATTGTCAGGTCAATCACCTTGAATAATCAACCGAGCAGTTCAGATTTTTACAATTTGTCGTTCACTTCAACAAATAAGATTTACTTTAAAATAATTTACTAAGAAAAAATGCAATTTTCAAACTCTCATGTTTCTAAAAAAAAACGCACGTTTAACCTATAATCAAGCAAAATTGAACAACTTCTCAAGCTTTCCTCTGGTACTACAATGAACCCTCTCATCTCTATCTGGATTATCTATGGAATTCTATCAGTATTTCTCATTCTTCTGTTCACAGTTCTTCTCGGAGTTAAAAAGCGTTTCAAATACTCTTTCTATCGCATGGTGCAATGTGATCTCATCATGGTATACCCCAATATATCAGTTCTACCAAAACTACAGATTTTACAGAATCTTCTTTGCTATTTCAACACTTGGCCAATCCGCCTAGCTCAACGATCAGACACTGGATATCTATTAGAATTTGCAGCTTCTGAAGACTATCACAGTGTTCGAAGATTTTTTATTTTCACTGAGACGATGTTTTTCCACTCACAAAGTTCAGGCATCATTCTTTTGTGCATTTACCGTCTCAGCCTTCTTCGTAACCATCACATCAATTTCTTTTGGATCAAATACGCAATTCCAGCTTATCTTTTACTTTCAGTATATTCAATGGGTGTCACACTTCCTGTGATGTATACTCTTCAACCTTTGACGTATAATGAAACTCTTAAATATTTTGTGAGCTCTGCACTTTCACGGGTAACGTTTCCATATAGATATTCTTGAAAAAAACTTCCTAGAAATTTAGGAAGACAACTTGATCATAACAAAGTATCTTCTACTATTCACATTGTTTTACTTCACAGTTATCACATTTCTCGGAATATTTACCATTTTTAAACTCCGCAGCAGATTTATAAATAATGACGAGAGAACGAAGAGTATGATGACGAGGATGACGATGATTGTAGCGATGAACACAATGGTGTATTTGATGTTGATTATTTTTGAAATGATCGCCGGTTATATATTTCCTCATATGAATTCTGAAGATAAGATCAATTTAATGATGACGATCTCCGATATGGTTAGAAAATAAATAGAAAACTTTGATGTTAATTAGGGAATTTCCAGCTATCATTCAGTATGCCATATACACTTCTTCTGTACGATAAGAATGTTCGAGAATTCATATTTCGAAAAAATAAAAAGAAGAAATTATCGAACAATCAGAATCAATCAAGGTTACCTCGAGTGGAAACATAATTGGTCCTGTTTTAGAAACTTTAGAAATTTTTAGATGAATTGTTCGCAATGAAAGTTTACTTTTTAGAGAATTTCAGGTTCGTGTGTACAAGTTAAAGGAGGACTGCGAGATAATTTCATGTTTCCTTCACTCTAAAGTTTATGTTCACCTTATATATGTCCCGTCGAGCGGAAAAATCAAAAAAATTTCGCACAGGAGGGCCAAACAGGTCCAGAAAGGATGTTTTGCTTGCGTTGCTTAATGTGGCATGTGTGCTCTATTGAACACGCGGGAAAGTGAAAACAATTTCAGATAAACTTGTCCTGTAAACTAATTTTTCTGGTCATAACATTCTTGGTGAAATATTTATATCTTCGTACAACCGCCAATTATACATTAGTTTTAACATTGTTTCAAAAAATAAACTATCACGTGATTGGTTTAACCTTTTTTAACAAAATATTATCACGCACAATTTATTTTATTTCTATCACATGCGACAATGGTTTTTCAGTGAACAAAAACATGTTTCTAAAAATTTTGGAATTTTGTGTTTTGTTCTGTTTGGTGCAAACAAAAATATTAGTTTTCAGAATTTTATAGTTAAAATCTATAATTATTTACTAGAAGGAGCATATCAAAGATCAATCTGAAAAAGTTTAACTTTTTTGTGGTTTTCAGCTCACATGTTCTGCAATTCTTTTTATATCTCTATTATTTCATTGTAAAAAAATACTTTTCTCAGGTTCAATGGAGCCTCCATTGTGCACAGTGGTTCCAACAATATTCCAAAGTTGCCCGAATGACCGAATTTCAAGAATTGGAACCTGCTACGAAGACTCATGTTGCACTTCTCAAGAGGTAATTATGAAAAACTAAAGACTCAATTATATAAATCATTTTTCATTCAGACAGCGCAATCTTGGTACTACCGACTTGCACAGTTCTCTCATATTTTTTTCAGCTTTCTTGGAAATATAACAATTGTGATGTATTTCAAGTATTTTTCTAAAAAGCATATTTTGTCCTACAACATCCGAGTTTTCGTCAACTTGACATTATTTTTCATTTTTATACATTCAATTGACATGATTATTGTACACGTAAGTTTTTTAAAAGTTATTATAGGCATAATATGAATTTTCAGGTTTATCACATCTATAAATCAGTTGTTGTCACTTCATCGGATCCTTGTACCGTGCTGAATAAAGTATACTTTTGTGCTCCATTTCGGAATGTTTTCAGTTTTTGCGCTCTGGCTCTAGCAGCATCACAATTCTCAATCTATATAGACCGACTATTATGTATATTTTTGGATGGTTATTCTAAGTTTCACAAGTTCAATTTATGGATTCTCATATTATTCATAGTAAGTAAAAAACAAAAATACACTCAATGGTTGTATATAGTTCACAGGTCCAACTCTCCTTCTCATCTGGGTTTACCACGATCAAGATTCTGAATCATATCTTCTATCCTGCTTGAATATACCAAAAGCATCAGTCCATAAATTGGAACTTGCAATGGTCGGTATATTCCCGATCAATATTATTGCTTTCATTCTGTCGATTTTGCTCTTCAGAGAATTTCAGAAACGAGAAAAAGAGTGAGTTGCTCTCTGGATATTAGAAATATCGATGTTGGTTTTTGCAGAAGTCAATTCTATCTATCTCGCCGCTTCAAAGATGTAATAGATGTTCAAACTTCTGAATTCCTCTTTCAAATGACAGCTACTCAAGGGTTCTTCATCGTGATATACCCTATATTTTCTATGGTTGAACGCAATTTTCTTTATTGTGATGTTCAGCGATCAATTCATCTAACAGTTGCAACAATGTCATATGTAAGACAAAACTCCCTTTTATCACATAAAGCTTAAAATTTTCAGATCTTCAGCATTTATAGCTTCGTTGTTCCATTTGTAATGATCCTATACGTCTGGAAAAGCAGGGAAAATAAAAAAAATCAAATATTTGTTCATGTGAAGTTGACATCTGTTGGACAAGAAGGCGCTGATAATTATTTCAATAGTTTGAAGTCTCAATGGGGGTGAAAACATTGTTTATTTTGCAAGTTATGAATGAAGAAAATGTAAATGATTAACTTAGAAAATTTTCGTGATGAACTAGGTTTCTGAGTTATATCGAGTTCATAGTGATTTTGTGCATTTGTGCGTCAGTTGTGGTGTTTGGTATTAAATACAGTCGTTGTGTTGTGTCTATTTAAGTGACTTTCTTCGGTCCAAAAGCAATAAAATCTTTGTGATTCCTTTCATTTGTGAAAAACAACACTTATACACAGCCTGAGAAAAGCAACATGAAGTGTCGTCGGCGCGAAAAATCGAAAATTTAAAATATTTTTGATCTACTCGCTGACTACACTCTTTTTTCTTTCTGTCTCCTTCTGACCCACACTTTTTCTCAGAAAAAAAGACGTGCCAGGGTTGCCATTTTGCCATTTAGACCGCAACCACTTTTTTGGAGGGCACTGCAATGAAAAAAATAAATTGCGAAACGAATTTTTTCTTCAGGAAATGTTGTTTTTCTCAGGCTGTGCTTATATAGTGTTTGCATTAGAGCACACTTGCTCAAGTGACTCAAAATTTTAAATTAATCGACCGGGAAATAGTCACCCAGCTTAAAAGAAAACTGAGAGATAATTTAATATTTTATTCGAATAAAAGTTCATGTTGTCGTTTAAATAGTCCTGTTATAAGCCTTTCACAGATCAGTAACACGCGCTCTATTGATAATCTATACATTTTTGCTCTGAAAATGAAATTTAAGCTGATTTTCAATATCAAATTCGAATTTTACGTGCAAAACTACTCTACGGAACTTTTTGTTTTATAGTTTCATTATTCCGAGAAGCTTATTTTTCAATTAGGAAAAATTAAAATACCCTACCTCGATGGCAGCGATTTTTGAACGACTATTAATTTAAAAAAAATATTTGGTATAGGAGCAACAAACAAAACAAAAAATATAATTCACGTTGTGAATTGGTAGGTTATGTGTGCTCTATCGGAATTTGTTTTCTTCTCTGACTCTCTTATTATTCTCAAAACACATTCACGAATTGTCGCAATGTTTGGTGTCTGCAGATTTCAAAGTATAACGACGCACTTTTGTAGAGAATATAGCTAGAATTATTTCCCATCCCCTCTTCCAATAAAAAATCAACTTGTCGACGTGAAACTTCTAATTTTGTTCAAGAACTTTGTGGGTAGTAAATAGTACGATATTTTTATAGCATTCAATTATTTTTTTTTTTTCCGAATAACCCCGCAATTTACAACTTCAGAATCATCAGAACTTGCACTTTTTGGGGACAAACTTTTTTTTGTGAACTTTTGATTCTTCTTTATTTCTGCGCAAAACCAATTATGTCAGATAGGATCTGAAATTTGTTGTTTTTCGACAATTATAAGGCCAACCTAGATATTTTTCAGAAAAGTTTTATTTCAAGCTGTAATTATTTCGTGCGCGAGTTCAGTTCCAAAATTTGTGTACGCGGAATTCTATGATAATCACTGGTTTAAACTTATTATTGGAATAGTTGGAGGTAACTGAGAAGTCTGAGAAGTCTTGCTCCACTCTCGAGAAAAATATTTTTGTTCAAAATGTGATATTGCGTGTGCACAATTTTTATACGAATTTCCTTCCGTGCTTTTCTCAAAGCTATTCTAATTTTTCTAACTTTTCAGCTCCCAATTAGTTGTCTAATCTATGGAAACGCCATTGTGCACAGTGATTCCAACAATATTTCAAAATTGCGAAAACGACTGGATTTCGAAAAATGGGACTTGTTATGAGGATTCATGTTGTACATCTTATGAGGTATCAAAAGTAGGAATTTTGAACCTAATGTTCATTTTAGACAGCGGTATCTTGGTATTACCGGTTGGCCCAGTTTTCCCATATTTTCTTCAGTATTCTTGGAATATTTATGATTTTATTTTATCTGAAATTTTATTCTAGCAAACATATTTTATCCTATAATATACGAGTTTTTGTAAATTTAATACTATTTTTGATAGTTTTACATTCATTTGACATGATCATCATTCACGTAAGTCTCAAAAACCCGAAAAAATGTGACTTATCAGGTGAATTTTAAGGTTTATCACATCTACCAATCATTCCTAGCCAAGTTCTCCGACCCTTGTTTCGTGAGAGTGCGAGTTGATTTTTGTGCTCCTTATCGGGATGTTTACGGTTTCTGTCTTTTGGCTCTAGCAGCATTTCAATTTTCGATTTATATAGATAGATTGTTATGTATATATTGGCAGTCATATTTCAAGTATCACAAGATAATTTTATGGATTTTGATATTTTTAAGTGTGAGTTTACTTTAAAAAGAAATTGTTTTAACTTTGAAAGGGAAAACTCAAAGTGCAGCTAACTTACGTGAAAAAAATTAACAGTTCACGATGAGTCAAAACTACAGAGATAAGAGTGTACGAGACGCAGAGATCAGACGATACCAGCGAGGCGCTGAAGAGACGGTAGAGAAGTCGCAGAGCGGCCAGCCGCCAAAAAATAGCGTGCAGCGAAACGCGTTAAATGTCGGTTGCTCGTTTAAATGATCTTCTCGGTTTTCGAAGAAAGAAACGAAAGTCAGTTGGTCAAGTTCGCTCCATAGAGACATTGTTTTCAAAGCGTCTCTTCCCTCCCATCTCTGTCGTTTTTCCATTGAGCTGACATAACGTGCAGTTTACCTTTTTCTAAACCTCTTCAGTTAAAAATTTGACCTAAATCTGGATCGAAAAGCTGATAAAAATATATATATAACCACGCTGTTTGTAATACCCGGAAACCTTTTGTCTGAAAGTTTCAATCGAACTTGGGTCAACTAAGTTTGGACCTGAAAGAGTTAGCCATCCATTTATTAATGGAACTTTATCAGGATGACTTTCTTACAGTTTATCGTCCCCAGCCTCCTGAACATGTGGATTTTCTACAACCAAGACTCTGAAAATTATCTTCTATCTTGTCTAAATACACCGAAAGCATCGATACAACGAATGATATATTCCATGATATTTGTCCTACCTCTTAATGTTTTTGCATTCATTTTGTCAATTTTCCTATTCAAACAATTTCAGAAAAGAGAAAAGGGGTATGTTTCTGAAGATTGAGAACTTCATTGTATTTTTTTTAATTTTCAGAAGTAAGTTCTATCTATCTCGACATTTCAAAGATGTAATAGATGTTCAATCTTCTGAATTCCTCTTTCAAATGACAGCTACTCAAGCAATCTTCATCGTAATTTATCCGATATTTTCAATGATTCAACGATATTTTCTCTATCGTGGCTTTCATAGATCAGTTCATTTAACATTCGCAACTCTTTCTTATGTATGACTGAAATCTCAATTTCTAGAGAGAAAATTTTTTGAAATTTTTCAGGTTTACAGTGTATATAGCTTCATAGTTCCATTGATAATGGTGCTTTATATCCGAAGACATCGAGAAAGTAAAAAGAATCGAATTTTTGTACATGTGAAGCTGAAATCTGTAGGACAAGAAGGCGCTGATAATTATTTTAATAGTTTGAAAAATCAATGGGGGTGAAAATATTGAAGTGAATAAAAAGTGTAAATAATTAACTTTTTTCTGTTATTCTCGAAGTTGAGAATAAAATTGTCATTTTTTTGGTAAGTTTGAGAAACGAGAGAAACAGGGATATTAGAAAAACTATTTTTACCTTTGTAAAATAGTTTTTCTAATATCATTTCAGTGGGACTTTTTTAAAAATAATGTTGGGTACCATTTAATCGAAACTAGGAGTCTTGGGAAAAAATACTTTGGAGCTTTCACTAAGTTTGATATGCTCTTTCAAATGAGATTAAGTTCATTCAGTTTCAATAAATTCTGGAAGATCCCGAATGCACTTTTCATATTTTCATGTTTTCCTACAGGTTTTCCTACATACATAGCCCGATCTTGAAATGGTCATTTTCACCCAAGTATTTAAAATAACTCATTACTGATGTTTACCTCGTCGTTCGAAAAATGTACTATTTATTGAACTTTCAAATGTGTAAAGCTCATTGAACAAAAAAGCGTTTGTAACTATTTTGGTAGTTTGCAATCTTAATGGGATGGGTTGTTAGTTCCTTTTTTGCAAACTATGAATGAACAAAAATATGATTAATTAACTATGACACATTTTTCTTCAAACCTCAGAACACCATTGTTCATTTCCTATCTGACAACAAAATGCGTTCAATAATTCAATTCGAAAGTAAGTGGCACTTTGATCATCCCCTTTCCAACCCTATAATTTTACAGAAAATCTCAAAATCGCCTGAAAATGCTCCCCCAACTTAACCTATAGTTAGTTTTTGTTTTTGTTCAATATTCAGTTCCACATCATTTATCAATAATTGCTTTTTTGAATGCAATTTTGGGTTTTTGGATTGTTTTTTTTTGTTCTTACTTTCTGATTATTTTTCATTTTTTTCGCAGACTTCGCAGACGCAGGGAATGGTGTGAAATAAATCTGGAGTTTTTTGACGAGACCTATATCATTCGATAGATTTTTGGACGCTGATCAACGTGCAGTTTTTAATTTTTGCGAAACGAGATTTCTAACGCTGAAATTTCGGCTCCAAAGTTTGTAGTGAAAACGAAAAACCCTGTATATAAGCAATTTTGAGGGCTGGGGCCTAACTATAGGGTAATCTGGTATGAAAAAGAACACTGGAATATTTATTTTATTCAAAAATCTCAAAATCAGGCTGAAAAATTCAAAACCTGGAAATTCCTTGCAAAAAAACAGAAAAACGAAATGAAAATAATTTCACGTATCATTTTCACGTTTTTTATTATTATTTCTGTCTGTCAGTTCACATTTCTTTTTGCCATAATTGAAAAAAAGCGAATTTGCTGGAAGTACTGTAATTTTTCATTTCTATGCAAAACTGATGATGTAGATGTTTCCAGGAGGTAAAGTTACCCTATGGTTTAGCTCAATAACCCATTTTTGTTAGTTTTTCATGGGTTTTCGAGCATTTTTTGTATTTTCAGTGTAAAATTCAGGGCTGAAAATTGGGACTAGGTTGTCCGTTTCGCAAAAATGGAAAACGGGACGTTAATCAGCGTCCAAAACCCTATCGAATAGTATAGGTCTCGTCGAAAAACTCCAGATTATTTTCACACCATTCCCTTGTAAGACGATTTTAACTATTCTCAAGTGTGTTCATGAATTCTAGAACTTGTATTTTTTTTTTGCTTTAAATTTCTAGGAGTGCTCTTTTGGGCTTCTGGAGCAAACCCGAGCTCAATACTAATGGAAATATTTTTACAACCGTTAGGGATGACATAGATCTCTTTAAAAACTCAATTTTTTCACACCTGTCTCTTGTCGAAAATTCAGTATTTTCTGAAAATTCGAGACATTCTAGTAATCCTTACAACTTTTATTAAAAATCAGCTGGCAAAGAACAAAAGTTGAACTATGAGCCGCTAAAATATCAATCTATGTGTTAGACTCTGACATCAGAAACTATACTTTTTTCTTTTTTGTGCTCATTTCCTACATATGTTTCTTAGTGATTTGCTGAATCAGGAACACAGTAATTAGAATCCATCTTTGGTTGTTTACTTCCTCTACAATCACTTGTTCTGTTCAACGAAACGATTTTTATGTTTATTCTATTTTGCTTGAGCCACGCACGCAAGCATATTTCACTTTATGCCTAGATATAGAACATGTTCATAGACGACTTCAAAAACCGTTTCATGGATGATTCGCTCTGCACAGTTACACCAACTATCAATAAATCATGCCTAAATGACTGGATTTCAAAAAATGGAACATGTTACGAGGATTCATGTTGCACTTCTCTAGAGGTATACATATTGAACCATGGGTAATTTTAGAGCTTCAAGTCGGACTTTTTTACAGACAGCAACATCATGGTATTATCGATTAGCTCAATTTTCCCATATTTTATTTAGTATTATGGGTATTTGTGTGATTATCATTTACATGAAATCATATTCTGGTAAACTTATTATGTCGTTTAATATTAGAGTATTTGTAAGTATTGTGATACTTTTGATATTTGTACATTCAATTGATATGATTTTGATCCATGTGAGTTTGAGGTTAAAAACAATTTTGAGTTTGAAAAAATAAAGGTTAGGTTGAGAGAAAAAACATCTTTCATTGAGCAAAAATGTGGTACTTTTCAAGTTTGAAACACTTTTTGATTTCCTAGTTGTTCGATCTTTTAGTTATTTTCAATTCTTGTAGATTTTGAAATATTGGTATAGTGTTTTGAGCTAGTAGTTTCATGTATGTTAAGACTGTTTTTGCTCTAATGAGATGTTCTTCTCTATATTAAAAATATCTTTAATACTTCTACTGAGAGCTCCACTGGCAAGTTTTACAAAGACGGCCTTCGGGTTATTTTTATCATTTCGAGATCTACAAAACTATATAGATTTCATTGAAAAAATTCAAAATTAATCTGAAATCATTCCGTGTTAACAAGGAAATGTTGTAAAAAAAAATTAAAATTGTTTTGACGACACCTACACATTATAATACTAATCAACATCCCGTATTTTTTTTTTGCTTTTCTCTATTTTCACTGCGCAAAAATCATTTTTAACTTTTTCCTTGAGGTTTTAAGAGATATCATTTTTTTTTGGTTATGTTACTTTTCTGTTTGTAATGGCAACTTTGAATCGGAGATTATGAAATAAGGAAACAAATTTTTAAAAATGTTGATCAGCATCCAACATTCTACCCGATTACATAAATCTACTATAAAAGTCCGTCAACGATCTCATATCATCTGTTTATTTCCAGGTCTACCATCTTGTCAAATCTCTCAACGTCAAATCTTCTGACCCGTGCTCTGTCCGAGTCCGTGTAGACTTTTGTGCTCCATATCGCTACACTTATAGTTTCACCATTCTAGCCCTTGCCGTTACTCAATATTCCATTTATATCGATCGACTCATTTGTATTTTTTGGGTCAATTATTCAAAACATCATAGATTCGTTCTATTCCTTCTAGTATTTCAAATCGTAAGTTCCCTGCCAAACTTTTATTGAAAACATAACACTATTCAAGATCACATTGACTACATCAATCATAGCTTGGATATATCAAGACGAAGATTCCCACTCCTATCTATTATCCTGTTTGAATATTCCTTTAGCCTCTATGGAAAACTTGGTAGCAGTCATGGGTATTTTATTCCCAGTCAATTTACTATGTTTTTTCCTATCTGTTATGGTTTTTCGAGTATTTCAAAACCGACAACGCGGAAGTCGCTTTAACATGGCTCGACACTTCAAAGACGTTGTCGATGTTCAATCTTCCGAGTTCCTCTATCACATGACTGGAACTCAAGCTCTTTTCATTGTTGTATATCCAGTTTTATCGATTATAATGCGACTATTCTACTACGACACTCCGCGGCCGTTACATCTGACTTTTGCCACATTGTCATATGTAAGTTCTATGCGGGGAAGAGGAAGGAACTTATGTGATTCGATAGGAACAAAAAATGCCTTGCCAGCAAAACAAAATTGCGTGTTATAAAAAAATCTAGATATAATTGGACAACAATACAAAGATTTAAGATGTCTGGGATGAGAGTGTACGAGTCACAGAGAATTTTTTCAGGTCTTCAGCATCTATAGCTTCGTGGTTCCCCTCGTCATGATCCTATACGCCCGGAAAACTCGTCAAATCAAAAAGGATCGAATATTCAATCATGTGAAAATGAAGTCTGTTGGGTCAGAAGGTGCTGACAACTATTTCAATAGTTTGAAAAATCAATGGGGTTAATGATTTTATATGAAAAGAATAAATATGATTTACTATATGAATGGGTGTATTATGAAGTTGGTGTGAACATGTCATAGAGATTCGCAGGAAGTGTATATACATTGAGCAGGCATTTGATCTCCACGTATTCTTGAAACCGCTTGCTGTATCGCTGGAAAAAAAAGTGTTTGAAAGAAAGTAAGAGATTTACAGAAGGATTTTTATAGAGTTACACGCTTTATTTTTGAGGTGAACTGGTGTAAATCGACTCTTCTAATCACTATCCTAAATTAAAAACTTAACACTAACTCTGTTACAAATTTTACTGTTAAAAACGAAAGTTTATGGAACGGACGATTTTAACAGATTTTCTCTATTAATTCTGAACTTGACCTTTTCTCTACATATTAATTTGCTAAAAAATGACCGAATCAATATCTTTCAACTATTAGGAACGAACAATTTTTTTTAAAAACCGTTAAAAATAGTCTGCTAGATAGATATCTCTTAGCTTTTGTAACTTCTGATCTTCAAATTGAAAAAAAAATACTTTAGTATTCTTTTTATGTCATCAAAAAGTAATCAAGATCAGAGTGTTCAACATTAGTAACCAATAAGCAGTTCAAAATTTATGAAAAAAACATTTATAAAGAGCTAGAAACGGTATATTTCTTTGAATCATTTAATGCGTATATTTGCTGTTGTCTGTTTGAAAGAAGCTCTTCCAGTCTTTGTTTGGGTGAAGGTTTTTGGTCTTTTGTGTATAAAATTTCCTATCGATTGTTGTGAATTTAACCTTAATTACCCATAATTACGGTTTAAACTAACTGAAAGCTAGGAAGCTTTAGAGGTTCACAACTTTTTTTCTGAATGGTTTATGGTTTGTAGTGAATATGAACTTGATTATCGTGATCAGGAGGGTCGATTTGGTATTTCCATCAATTTTCATTAGTTTTACCTTATTCGTGTCTTTTGTTAAAAAATGCAACTTACGTGTATTGATGGGAGAAGGGTTAGAATATTGCCTAGCCTCAAAGTTGGATCATCATGGGATTTAGATGTTGTGTAGTAAAACATCAGGTCCTTTATTAGATTGTCTCTTGCATTAAGAGCTTCTTCACTCGATTGTTTATCAATTGCTGCATCGGTTTCCAGAAGCAGCATAGATACTAGGAATAGAAACTCGTAAACATCAATACGTTCGAGCATTAGAGGGAATGTTATGCTATTTTTCAGCATGCCGAATTGATTGCGGAATATTCTGCAAAAATATAATTTTTGAAATCACGCATCTCTTAACGAATAGCTTACGAAGATGCTTGTTCTTTTGTTATATCTTCGTATTCTCCTTTATAATAACTTTCGAAATCTAATAAATCGATATAATCACCGGATGGCATGATCATATAATCAGGTTTGTCATTGATGTAGGATAAATATGCACTTTCAAGAAGGGTGAATGGCAGGAAGAAGTTTTTGAACATGGCCCGTTTTGTATCAGGTGGACACTTTGAATATCCAGGGAAGGATTTGCATAAAAACGCATATGTTATAGTCATCTCCTTCGCAAAGATATCTTTGATTTGTTCGAAGCATATTGCCTTCGGGACTTGGTTCTCCTTCCGATTATGCACTGCATTTCGACATTTTTCGAGGTTTTTATAGGCATCATAGATTCGATTGAGAATTGGTTCTGGTCGATTTTCAACGTTGTCTCTGATGGATTGTAGGGCTTCACGTTTGCCGAGTTGGTCACGTTTTTGTTGAACGGCTGCAAAAAATCAAAAGATGAGGTTGTGAGCGTAAGCGTGTTGGTTTAAAAAGCCCTGAGTGAACTTATTTATTTTTGTCAGCGTCGGGACATTTGATATCGGCGTATGGAACCGTTTTGAACCAATAATTTTGAAATCAAGAAAATGTTTTGAAATTGAATGAAAATTTTTTAAATTATTGAACTGGTTATTTTAGATTGACCCAAGCTTTCAGCGATTAGGTTTAAGTCAATTTCAAAACAAACATCAAATGATGTGCATTTTGACCAAGAAAAACTGACTCGAGGTCTGCCCATAACATACCAGATGTTTTCATTCCAGCCGAAATGCATTTACCATACCGACAAGATCTACACATGTTCCGAACATCTGAAATAACTTTGATTTTTTTTTCAAAGTGGATCCATTGGTAAGTTATGATAAAATCTACCAAAAAGGGTCATTTTCTTTAATTCTTTTCAGTTTCTTTTTTCTAGTCGCTAGACTAAAATGTCTTCATTCACTGGCCCCATTCATGATTTGTCAGTTTACATTTTTTTCACATTAAAAAATTGATAAAAAATTTTATCCGGAACTGCAAAATAAAAAAAAGTTTTTCGTGACATTGATTTCATTTCGTGAAAAAAATGACATTTCGTGACATTTGCAATTTTATAAAACGTGATTTTCTTTATCAATAAACCACCCATATGTCTGACTCACTTGATAATACCAAACACTGATTATTCTTCGGACAATTGTGTTTTCTATTCAACTGCACTGTTCTTCTGAAAAACGCCGCGCATGCTCTGCAATACATGCCATTTTTCCTTCTCCTCGTTGAACAAAGAAAAACTAACCTACACGCCGGTGCACCAAAATGCAGCCCATCCGCAGTTTCTCCACAAACCTTGCACAATGTGTTAGAGGATATTTCGCATGATAAACTTTCTTCAGACCGCCGAATTTTCATTTTTTTTTTTCTTCGGAACTGGAAAAATATTTAATGGAAATAAAATTACATTGCAAGAATTAAGAAAATAGAGAAAAAGAAGAAGGGAAACCAAACATTGAAATGATATGATTGCTAAACAGAAGTGTAGTTTATAGTTTGTTTGTAGGTGACATGACATGGCGATATAATCTTTTGCAAATAGAGTATTTTTTATTTATATATATATCTCTGATTTTTGAACAATTAATTTATCCTGATTATGACTAATTGGTAGATTAGTTATAACTTGTCAAAAGTTTGTAGTTTATAGTTTTAATTACTCTAGACAATGACTTCTAGCTAATGTGAGCACCAAAAAAAAATACTTTGGATTACATGTATCAAAGATGAGAACAAAATAATAAAAAAACAACATTTGTTATTTCTTTGGCTACAAACTATACGTTTATATTTATTGACATCAGAGCTGTTGAAATGGGCAAAATGTGGGCTCCAGATAGCCCAGATAAAAATGCCCATCCCATCCCACCCCACTTCGAGAAATGACCAGATAAACTGGGGTGGGCTGGGCTTTCCCAGGTGGGAAATATAATTCCAAAAATGTAGAAAAAGTTCACGTTTTGTATTTTTTTTTCTGATAGATTTGTCGTTTTTTGTTCATTTCATAAAAAAGTCGCATTTTTTTTTCAAGAAATGAAAGAAAAAAGAAGCCCACCTGGGCTCCCATGGGATGGTAATGTTTATCTGGGATTTTCCCACGTGAACAATTTTACTAATTTTTCCCATTTAAACTGGGAAGCCCATCGTACAGTACATTCCATTTCTCTGATTGACATTAAAACAAAATTTCTTACGAGAAAAAAAATGAGTCAGAAAATTCACGTAAATAAACAAAATGCAAGTTGTGTTTTGTGATTTATTATCGAATTTTCAAGTTGTGTATTTGGGCGATTATTGTAGTGTAGAGATATAAAATGCACGTTTTCTATACGATATTAGAGGATAAACCAGAAACTACGAAAAGTGTACCATTCACTAGGATACGCCCATTAATGAATAGATTGAGAAGGGAGAAAATAACACCCAAAATAGTGAAAAAAAAATAAATATTCAACATTTAGTGACCTTTTTTCAGAATCCGAGGTGTTTCTCAATATAATGAGTAAGCTATTTCACGTGAATAAACACTTTTCGCAAACTGTACTTTGTGATTTATTACCGAATTTTGAAGTTGTTTTTTCTGAACGATTTGTGTAGTTTAGAGATATTTTTGATGTCGTATTAGAGGATAAACTAGGAACTACAAGAAGTGTACTGTTCACTAGGATACCCCTTCTGATGAATAGATTAATGAGGAAACTTTTGTAAGAAAATAACACCCAGAATAGTGAATATTTTATACCAAGCGTAGGATAAAAGTTCGAAAGTTAGTGACCACGAACAAACTTTTCAGAAATTCTAAACTAAAGTTCTAAAGGACACCAAGGATGAATCTTTGAAAAAATGAGTCAACATGTTGAATCAGCTATTCCATGTAAATTAAAAACAATCTTGCAAAGTGTACGATTTATTACCGAATTTTTAAATTGTGTATTCGGAAGATTTTGTGTGATGTAAAAATGAATGTTTTCGATACTATATTAAGGATGAACTAGAAACTACAAACTAATAGTGTACTGTTCCCTAGAATACCCCATTTAATGGATGAATAGGTAATTGTGAAAGAATGTATTTCAATAGATTAAAGAGACTGAAAGAAGCTTTTTTGATCTAGCCAATAGAGTGTGTATTTCAGACCAAGTTCACGTGAATAAACAACTCCTACAAAGTTTACTTTGCGATTTATTACCGAATTTTTTATTCGTGTATTCGCAAGATGTTTGTAGTTTAGAGATGAACGTTGTTTATATCGTATTAGAGGATAAACTACGAACTAGAGGTGTACAAATGGCTAGGATACGCCCTTTAATGGAAAATTTCGTAGTTTTGAAAGAATGTATTCCAATCGGGTAAACTTACGAATAGTGGATTTAAATAGAATATTTTACAACAGATCGTGGGAAAAAAGTTTTAACTTTTGTGACCATGTGCAATATCTGCAAATTTTTGCAAAATGCAGTCACTGAAACAGCTAGGGTATGTAAATAAAAAAATCTTGCAAAGTTTTATTTTATTTATAACCGAAATTTCAAGTTGAGTATCTGGATGATTTTTTGTAGTGCAGAAATATAAAATGAACTTTTTCATACGGTTTTAGAGGGCAAACAAAAAACTACAATATAAAAGTGTAGCGGTTAATTGAGACACGCGTGTGATTGGATTCTAAGTTGTGGAAGAAAATGGATTCAAGACACCTTGACCAGATGAAAAAGTACCCTGATCCAGTAATGTTTCACCTTGTTTCTGACAAATATTAGAAGATAGTTCCAGAATAATTCTTATTAAAAGTTAGAAAAACGGCGATTGAATTCTAGGTAATACAAAATGAATAAGGGTGTGTCCAATAAACCACATCAAGATCATTAATTGGGATCATTCAGATTAGAGTGCGTACAGAATTTTTCTGCGAAATGTTCAATGATCTAGCGCAAGTCATTCACAAACGTTCAATGGTCTGGTCAACGTGATTATATGGTGTAGTTAGTTCGAAGGTCTGGTCATTGTCAAAAATCGGTAAAGTCTTTTCAAACAGAACAAGATATGGTAATGAAAAATCAGCTTCAAAGAGAATAATTGTGAAAAATCAAAAACACACTAGAGAAGCTTTTAGGATAAGCTTTCTGGCTTGTTGGAAATCAAATGAATTAAATATTACGTTAGGAAAAAAAACATTAGTATCAATTCTGTTTTGAACTGAAAATACAGTTATGCCATGATTACGATCGAACTTTGCATGAAATATTATAACTCATGAATTAGACTAAAATACTTTTGATCGACACTTATCTTTTTCTTAACTTACATCACAAAATAAGTGTTGATTCTTGTCACACATCTATCAATCAAATATTCGTATGCTTTCTGTTCAACAAATCACATCTAGAAACATTCGATCATGAAATAGACTACTACAGGTGTGTATAGTTCTTGACTGCGAACTGTTCAATGTTCTGGTCAGAGTGATTCACATGTCCGATAATCAGAGCGTTCAAGATTTAACGAATCCTTTCGAGAAAAAATCAACACATATGAATGATCGATTCCAAAAAAAAACTCAATTTTCAAAAAACAAAATCTTCTTGACTTCAAACTGTTCAATTATCTGGTCAAAGTCATTTAGAAATGTCCATTGAAATGGTCAGAGTGATCCACTTGTTCCATGATTAGAGCGTTTTCAAGAGCGTTTTCAAATAAAAAAAAAGATCGATCAATTCCAGAAAAACACTCAATTTTTAAAAAACAAAATTCACACTTTCGAATTGAACAAAAACAATAGTACAAAAATATTTCACAAAACTCGTAAAAAACACGTGGCTAAACTTTAAATGTGATTTTAATTGTTTTTTCGTGTTTTCAACAACTAACGTGTAAATAAAACAAGGCTAGAACATTTGACAAAAAAACTAGTTCGCCTATAAAAAATTGAGTAAAACAGTAAGCAACAAGTTTTGTGTTTTAAAGTGACCCTATTAACTATGTAGTATTTATGTATGTATGTAAGTAGAAAGGGTTTGTGAACTGTTAAAATGATAACAATGTTGCTATTTGCAGGACTGATATGACCAGGAAGGCGGAAATAAGATATTTTCTTGGTGCAAAAAATAACAAAACTAGAGATAGAGGTCAAAAAAGGAAAACTGCAAAAGAGTCACCGGTATCAAATATGCCGCACACAGACGTTTGTTTTTTGTTTTTTTCATTCCGCGCAGTTATTTTCTTTTTGATTCTTTTGTGTATTTAAAATAGTGTGGAAATATAATTATTTCTTAAAAATCTTCATCATGATATTTGTGAAAGCCAAACTAAACGTGGTTTTTTGAGAAAAAAAATTTTGAAAATTGTTCACACACATCAAACATGACGCGCATTGGGTTACGAAAAAATGCACACGGTATGACGATGGAAAGTTCGGGGAGTAAAGACAATGGGCAAGTTGATCTTAAATGAAAAAGCACTCTTCATACAGTACTGAAACACTATAGATTTTTTACCGAGAGACCAAGAAAAAAATTTCCAAATTTCATGACCACGTATAGCTCCATATACGTGGAAATTTGGAAATTTTGGAAACTCACCACGTATACGTGCAAAAAAGTTTGGAAACAAAATTTTCTCGAAAACTAAAACTTTTTTAGCAAAAATTCCCTATGTTTCAGGGATGTACAGGAGGCTCTCTTTCAAATGAGATCAACTTGCCCATTGCATGGTTTTTTGATTTTTTCTTCTTTCTCGCTCATAACAAAAAAAAACATTTGTACATATTCAAAAAAAAATGACTACAAAAAAACATATTATGACTCCAAGATACAAGAAGACCTTGTTTCTTCAGAAATGGTCCTGATTTCCAATAACAAATTCCACCTGAACAAAATCAACAAAACAATAAAGCTAGAAAACGCTACACTCATTATTTGCCGCGTTTTGTTCAAAAATCATCGAAACAAAATATGTACGTGTTGAACATGAAGCAAAGAACATGAAAGAAGTGAATCATATAATATTTACGTTGTTATGTATGTTGTAGTCTCTAGACACTCTCTCCTAAATAAACACTATTTCGTCCCTTAATGTCAGAAAAATCTGATCGAATTCAACGACTCTGAATGAAGGCTACAAAATCCAAACCAAAAATCGTTGACCATGAAAAAACAACATAAAATAAATATATGTTGTAGTTGAAAAAAAAACTTATAAGTTAAAGTGGAAAATATCTATTTACTTTTAGACACATCAAATGAATTGAA
Source organism: Caenorhabditis sp. 38 MB-2015 (assembly GCA_900536415.3). NCBI lineage: Eukaryota > Metazoa > Nematoda > Chromadorea > Rhabditida > Rhabditidae > Caenorhabditis > Caenorhabditis quiockensis. The sequence goes on along the minus strand of LR549134.1, from coordinate 161,785 downwards.
AACAAAAAACAACGAAATATGAATGATACTAGGACAATGGATAACGAAAACAACAAAAAAGAAAGAAGAGAAAACAGACAAACAGTCGGTCACAAAATACGCATTGCTATGTAGATACCACATTCTCAGCCAAATTGACGTAAAAAATATATCCATCTTCGAATTAATCTCACCAAATGTATTTTTGACATCACGAAAACTACAAAAGATGTGAAATGAAAAGAAAACGTGAGAAAAAGTTGAAGAAACAAAAATATGAGAAAAAGAAAAACGCGAGAGAGAGAGAGGACTGTAGTCAACTACACTTTCTGTACAACTACAAAAAACGAGAGAAAATATTGGGAGAACAGTCGGTTATTTTGCAGCTGTACATAGGATAAGTTTGCAAATAAGAGGTCATTGACCAATGACGAGCGGATTTGAATTGTAGTTCGGGTGCAAACATTTTAAGGATTTTCAACAATGTGTGTTGAGCTAATCTATAATCATGAGAGAGAAAGAGAGATATTCAATCAAACTACATACAAAAGACGTGCAAGAGAGGTGAGATTAATAGCGAAATATTCTCTGAGAGAAATACACAGTGCCCATGGTCGACTGGTCAACACGTGCGACATTGATGTTAACGACTGTCAGTCTTGGGTTCGATTACTCTATTTTTTGTCGGTTTTTTTATTCTGAATATTTTGAAACTTGAAAACACTAGTCTTCTTTGAAAAAACATTTTATTATTGAGTTTTAGTGTATGAGATCAAATTATTGTGGATTTGGTTGAAACCCAGCAGATCGTTTTCCATAATAAGAATAGGTTGATGGATAGGCTGAAGCATAACCATAAGAAGCATATCCTGTAGCATCACCATAATATCCACCATATGCTGGATATCCGTATCCAGAATATCCGTAGTATTGGGCCGATGTTTCATGGACAAATGCGCAGATGATCAAGACGGCGGCGAGGATCAAACTAAAAACATTGAAATTAGGAAACGAGTTGAGAAGGGTAGGAAACTTACAATTTGCTGAAGTTCATTGTGAAAGAGCAGGTTGAATTAAAGAATTATCCCGCCATTTTATAGTATCTCGTTTGTTTGCGTAGGTTTTTTTTCCAATTTCCCGTCAAATAGTACTATTAATATACTGTCAAATAAATTGCGAACAATCGAGTTTTTTTTTGAACTGAAACATTTTTGGTTTTTCCGATGTTCCAAATATTACAACCATGTATTTGGAATAAATATTTTGAATATATCTTTCTTCATATAACACTAAACTTATCGATAGAAATTCTCTTGAGGGGCTTTCAGGTGTCAAGATCAGTTTTTAACAAATTGGTAAATGATGAAGTATCAACTCTATTTAGGTATTACACAATTGTCCTTGACAATCCGACTGAACAGTTTTCATTACACAAACCTGCTAAACTAGTCAGCCATACCATAGCGAGGTTGAGGCATACATAAATCCCATTTTTGATTTAAATATAATAGATTTAACTTAGTAATAGATTTAACTTCAAACACTCCGTTGATTTCTTGTTCTGCTAGTGGTTTTTATCCACTCGAATCTTTGTTGTCATTCAAGTTCCAAAGAACAACAACCTGGACAACGCAACTAATGTGTAGTTTGCACTCAGAATGGATATAATGGTGAAGATGAGAAAACTCGATCGAATATCGTCTAAACGATTTTCCTATCAATTGAATAAGTGAAAAAAATCTTGCGTTTCCGTCTAGATTAGAAATTGATTATGGTTGGTTATGGAAGCTGTATATAGTCCAACTCTTACTGGTAATTCAAACTAGAAAAAAATCAGTGTGTTGCTTCAGTTGATCAAAACTAGCCTAGCTGAAACATCTATGCCTGGCTTAAAATTTCAAAGCCGCATCCCAAAGTGTTTCTAATTTCGTAACGTTCAGGGTACGTTTCCACAAAAGAATAATTGCTCAGAACTACGCCATGTGATATTTTGATTAATTATATATGCATTGAAACGGCGATTTTGATACATTAAAAAATAGAATGTTTATTTCAGTACCATAAATTATGAATTATTCTCAAAGGAGCCATGTTTTCTCGTTTTACAATAATGCGATCTTTGGCAATATATTATAGCACATACAAATTTAATATTAAAAAGTTTTTAATAGATAACATTTACAATTAAACAAAATGAATTGTTCAATAACGTTCGGCTTCCATTCCACACACCGCCCCATCCCAATACAAAGTTCCCCATTCATCATCCATCGTACCAGTCGTCGTACTCACATCCAAATACATTTGTGGACTCCCCGGTTCTCCCTGATTATCCGGCTGACCAGGTGTCCATTGAAACCCATCAGTTCCAGTTGTATGATTATCGGTCCAATAGAATGATGTCAATTTGGTGCAAGTAGGAGAGAGATTAACATTAACAGTGAGACAGGACGAGTTTCGATAGCCACCAATGAATAGTTTGGTAGCGGTGCTATCTTCGGCCTGTGCAACTGCCATCATTGTTGTGATTTCACTGACAGTTTGGAAGCCGGAAAGGGTCGCGTCAGAATTGATTGCCTGGCATGATGAATTTGCAGCGGTTGCTGGTATGGAGCCAAAATAAATCTTCATACACCATTTATATGTTCCCCGATCGAAGATGGTCCATCCAGATAGACATGTCAATGGTGGAAGAGTAGTTGTTGTTGTAGTAGTGGTGGTGGTTGTCGTCTCTGAAAGAAATATTTTTTTTTAATTCGGAATGTGAAAAACTAGGAAAGAGTTCCTTATTTTAAACCAAATCTGGAAATTTTCAATGAGATTTATACCATTCAATAGGTTTCAGTACGCTGATCAACATCATGTTTTTCATTTTTGCGAAACGAAATCCTTAGTACACAACATTCAGCCTTAAAGTTTATACTGAAAATACAAAAATGCTTTTAAAAAGTAACAAGAATGGGATGGTATAATATACTAACTTTTCCTGCTGAAAACATCTAGATCATGGTTTTTGGATGAAAATGAAAAATTACAGAACTTTTAGCGAATTTTCATTTTTCTCCAATAAAATTAAAAGAATTGAAAACTGACAGATAAAAGTCATAATAAAAAACGTGACAAAATTTTTTGGTCTATTTTTTTTGTTTTTTTGTGGAGGATTTCCAGATTTCCAAGTTTACAGCTCAATTTTGAGATTTTTTATGAAAATAAATATTTTAGGGTTCTTTTTCATACTTGTCCTGTAATCTTATAGATAGGCTTCGGCCCTCGAAATTGCATATAGTTCTTGTTTTTTCACTACTTTGGGCTGAAATTTTGTCATTAGAAACCTCTCAAAAATGAATAAGAGGGTGTTGATCCGCTTTAAAAAATCTGTGGAGTGACATAGGTCTCGTCGAAAAACTTCAGATTTTTTTCAGCACAGAAAAAACACTGACCTGGATTCTGTGTAGGTATGCACAGATGACAAGGCTTCATATAAAAAAATAAAATGAATAACACAATCGACAACGAAACATGAAGCATCACTCAGAATGGTGTCAGAATGACTTGGCATGGATATTTATATAAAATCATGATAATAAAAAAACCCGATAGAACATTGTGGAAATGTTTTATATTTTTATATCTTATGTCATTTTATCTTTTGTATCGGTGGCAAGATTGTCCAGAGAAAAGGTGGATGATCGATTTCGTAAGCGTATGCCAATGTTGCTTGTAAACTGATACCTACTTCTCAAAAATGAGAATTTATGAATCATAAAATTTTTCGCCAGCACAGCAAAAAAAAATGAAATAATTCATAAACTGATGAGGAGGTATGATAAGAAACCTCCTAAAAAATCACAATTTTCAATATTATCGGATAAAAATTATACCATGATGATCGGGATACCAAACTCTATAAATGCACGAATTTTGAAATAATGTTTAATCTAAGAGCTTGTAAACCAGGGCTGGGCCAAACCATAAAATTCGGCTCCGCGACGTTTCGCCACCGGACGTTTCGACACCGCGACGTTTCGCCTCCGGACGTTTCGACACCGCGACATTTCGCCACCGGACGTTTCGACACCGGATGATTTTTTTGAAATAAAATGTTCAATATTTTATGCCAGAGGTTTTCGGGTATGACAAACATCATGGTGATATTCATTTTTAACCAAAAAAGAACTACACCCCAGTTTTCACCCATTTTTGATCAAAAATTGACTGACCTCGATTTTGATGATACTTTCGGATTAAAGGTATTTGAGTACGGCGAACATCATGGTAATATTTATTTTACATCGAAAAAGAGCTGCACCCATATTTTAACCCATTTTAGATCAAAAAATGACTATGCAAATTTTGCAAAATGTGGTTTGGTTTAATTTTTTTTATTAAGTAGTCAGTTATCTAAAATGGGTTAAAATATGGGTGCAGCTCTTTTTCGATGTAAAATAAATATTACCATGATGTTCAAATACCCTTAATCCGAAAGTATCATCAAAATCGAGGTCAGTCAATTTTTGACCAAAAATGGGTGAAAACTCGGGTGTAGTTCTTTTTGGTTAAAAATGAATATCACCATGATGTTTGTCATACCCGAAAACCTTTGGCATAAAATATTGAACAACTTATTCCAAAAAATCATCCGGTGTCGAAACGTCGCAGTGTCGAAATGTCGCGGTGTCGAAACGTCCGGTGGCGAAACGTCGCGGAGCCTAAAATTCATTTTTAGTTCAATGGATCAGAGGTCATACTTTTTTTCGCTAAAGTGTTAAATCTTCCAAACATCATCAGTGAATATGACTCAAAACTTTAAACACAAAAAATCAGTGTGACTAGCGAGTTAACGACCGTAAAATATCGTGAAATCGTGAAGTTGCCCAGGTCTGTTGTAAACCTCCCTTGTGAAGGTGCTCCTATTTTCCCTTCATATGTATTTGATTTTATAAGTTGACGGAGATTTGAAATTTTGTTAGTGTTCAGTTTCTTTTGAAATGTTTTCTATTATCTCAATGTCTATTTCAAGGTTGAGAATTGCGCAACATGAATTGAAATTTGAAAAAAAAATGAAAGCGGGACGATGAAAGGAACCGAATCTATAAAGTGACATGAATAGGTCTAAATATGTCAGTTATTTTACAACATTACTTAGTTAGTTTTCCTCTTTCATTTAATTTTTATATGGTTTTTCATGATTCTGATTCAAATAAATCTCTAGTTCTTCAAATTTGGCATGCGCAGATTTTGAAAAAAAATTTCGACGATTTTTTTTTCTGGCATCTTGTATAATTTGAAAATTTCAAAAATACTGTAAGATTTGACTTTCAATACACGCGATGATTATCCTCTTTGTGTGATAAGATGATGTTTTGTGTGATAAGATGATTCCAAATCAGTGTTTCCTATCTTTTCCAACTGCGGATCAAAATTGATCCGTAGACATGGTTTATGTTTTTTTGATATGGGACATATCCTACAAAAAGATGATAATCTGGGGAATACCTGTTTCGAACACCCAGACATAAAATTCCGATTACCAAACACGTTAATGAACAAATTGATCTCAATAGAGAAGCATGATAGGATCAATCTTTGAAAGTATCAAAGAAGAACAAGTGTGGGTGAAAATGAATTGAAATGAAAATATATATCTTGGTGCAACTTTTGTGCCAACATAATGATGATTTTCTGGAGTTTTTTTAGGTAGAGTTGTCCAATAATAACATTAGAAAAACTTCTATTGTGGTAAGCCTGGTCTACGTTAATGATAAAAGTACCAATAGAGGAGAGTCTAGTAGGCATTCAACTTTTCTGGCAACTTTTTTGAAATCAATGTTTCTAATGGTATCCAGTCAGTTACAAATCGGCCGAATTTCATCAATTTTAAGCTTGATTTTATATGAAATCAAAAAGTCCTTTGAAAAAAGTTTATTACATTGAATTTGAGATCAAATTATTGTTGTTGAAATCCAGCAGATCGTTTTCCATAATAAGAATAGGCTGATGGATAGGCTGAAGCATAACCATAAGAAGCATATCCTGTAGCATCACCATAATATCCACCATATGCTGGATATCCGTATCCAGAATATCCGTAGTATTGGGCTGATGTTTCATGGACAAAAGTGCAGATGATCAAGACGGCGGCGAGGATCAAACTAAAAACATTGAAATTAGGAAATGAGTTGAGCAGAATGGAAAACTTACAATTTGCTGAAGTTCATTGTGAAAGAGCAGGTTGAATTAAAGAATTATCCCGCCATTTTATAGTATCTCGTTTGTTTGCGTAGGTTTTTTTTTCAATTTCCCGTCAAATAGTACTATTAATATACTGTCAAATAAATTGCGAACAATCGAGTTTTTTTTTTGAACTGAAACATTTTTAGTTTTACCAAAGTATGATCATGATTTGGAATATTTGAGCGTGTCGTGATCGACCGGATTCTATAGTTACAAATCCCTCATATGACAAAAGACTTGTGTAAAAAAATGGCTCCATAGATTTATGAGCGCTAATTAAAGGGCGACTGCATTATCACTACAAGTTTTGCTCATTCTTTTTGTTTCAGTTTTGTGATTACCAATTCGTATGAGAAAAAAATTCAGATTTGACTGTACGCGTCAGTTAATAAGAGAAAACAAAAAACGTAGCGGAGCCATCACCGCGAGCAAGCGTGCTCTACCGCACACATTGCTTTTCGAAAAAAACTGTCTTGTCTGCGTACACACAACCAGAACAATAAGAAACACGCAAAAATGCACAGCTCTTTCAGAAGAGAAAGTTCAGTCGCCCTTTAACAATCAGTTTTTTTTAAGACAGAAAAAGTGTGACACATTTCAAGTTGTGTAGTCGGTATATATCCAAATGGTAACCAAGTATGAAAATGAATACATCATCATAAAATTTAAAAGAAAATCACGTAATTTTTTAAAAAATTGTTACGGTTGTATTTTTATATTTTTTTCATCGCAAAATGGTGCAAAATGTTGATCAACGTCCCACTACCTATCGAATAACTTATTCTTCATCAAATATGTACAATGAATTTTTACATACCATCCATTGAAAAAAATCGAGCCTCATTTTTTTAAATCAACATCTGAACGAAGATGTTCCTAACATCATCCACCCACATTTTGATGCCACTATTTTTGCTAACCTGCCAATAATCATATCAAAACTATTTCCTATAGGCCTCCTCAGCCTGCCATAATAACATCTATGTATTCTATTTTCAAACGCTCCAAAAAAAGAATTCACCTGCTATACAAAACCAAAAGTATAACTACATCTATGATTGTTATTATGCAAAGTGGACACGTTCGTATATTTCCAAAAAATGCTCCTTTTTTGTTTTTTTCTCCATTTCTTTCCCCCCATTTTATTTGGTCGAAAAAGTGCAAAGAAAAAATCGGGGCCAATTAGATTTTGCATGTTTTTTTTGGTTTCAATCGAATCGAGGTCTGAACAGAAAAATTGACCTTTTGCTCCCATTTTTGGCTACCCTAAGCCAGCCCGCGCCCAATTAAATTATTACACCAAAAACAAAAATATTTTCTAAATTTCATCATCATTCTGCAAAAACTGGGCTGAGATACTGTATTTCTTATAAAACATTACACTTTTTTGCTTCCCCCCTTCTGCTCTCAATCAATTCATCATCGTTATAATACTTGCTTGCTTACCAGAAGAGCAAATTGTGTAAAAAATGTGTTCTCGCGCGAATGACTCATCTTGCTTGCTTGGTTGTAATGAGTTTTTTTTTTGGTGATGTTGAGCAATTTGTATTATTCTTATTATTCTCTTCTCACTAACCTCATGATCTCATGGAGAAAAAAAACTAATAAAAATGATTGATTTTTTTTCAAATATGCAATATGTATGTTTATATATCAACGCATTTTTTTCAGTATTGTTTCAATTTCTTGGATTTTAGTGTTTTTATTTTGAATTTCGTAGGGTTCGGTCTTCGGGAGGGCTGAAAGCATTGGGGTCGGCTTTTTCAAAGAAATTTCTGATTTTTTTCCGGCTAGTCTGATTGTCAGGTTTATTTTCGAAACGAACAAATCGAAAAAAAAATGTTGAGATTAAAAACGTGATCAAAAATTTATCGCAATTTTTTTTTAATGAAGAATCATTTTGTGAAGTTTCAAAAAAAATAGCCCTCGGATCTCACTTTTGGTCCAATAAAAACGGACTCGAAACTACCATCTCAGTTCAGACACGAGTCAAAAAAAAAAACCCAAAGAGTGATCCGAATCCGATCGATCACAAATTCTTTCCCATTTTCGTATAAGATAAAATTCAATTGGTGAAACGCGCTTTATTGATAATCATGTTTATTCTGATTTGAGAAAAAAACTTCTAAATTTTCCAGTTTGGGTTCCCGAGAACTCAGGACTCAGGACTCAGTACCTTTTTTATACTTGACCATCTCCCACCCGTTTTTGGTCACTCCCAGACTCCCGCACCTGGAATTACCCTCGCCCATTTACCCGGACACCAGCTTTTTCGGAGGCCAGGTTTAAAAAACTCGCTCCATTGTTTTGTTCATTCAGCCTAATTAAACATTACATGTAGATCAGCAGAATTGTCAAAAAAATTTCACAAAAATTATTGTGAAATCTATATTTTTGGTTATCGTCTTTGCCTGTGTTACAATATTTTGTTTAGGGCCCACTCCCACGCCTCTTTATCGATCAATTTTATAAATTCTGAACCAATTTGTCTTTCGAAATGTCAAGCAAAACAAAAAACGCTTGTTTATTTCCGAAAAATGATTGTTCTCTTTCAATTTTTCAAATTTCTCCTACACTTTTCCCGAATACTACTAAACACCTTACCAAGATTTTTTTTTTGAAAGCTCCTGAATTCAGAAAAAGTGCAGCAGCTAATAATTCGGAACACAAGTTTGTAGTATCAAATAACCCCTTGAAACTATAACCATATGTCCAGTCAGTGAAGATTCTCTCTTTTCCCGGAGGGTGGGCGGGCCTCAACTAGAGAAACAAAAAGAAGCAAAAGAAGATGAGCAAAATATATGTATGTACTTTTTGCTGCTGCAGAGGCGATTTTATTGATCCGATTCAATTGTGTTCTTCAAAAAAATCTCTTTTTTAAAAAACTTTAATTTTTCATAGTTTCTTTCAATTTGAAGTTCTTTGTCAGTATAATCGTTGATCGTCATTATGTTATTTGATAAGATTCTTTTTGAATTCCAGACTTGTCAAAGAATATCAGCAAGATCACCATGTCGAGATCACCATCACCACCAATGATCATATTGAATGTAAGTTATATACAAACCATGAGCGTTCCAAAAATTGATACAAAAGTGTTCAAAGTAGAAACCTTTTGTCTATATAGCACTCATCAGAAAAGCCGTCCAAAGTCAACAAATAGATGTATAAAGTGTTTCGTTATCCTTTTTGTTGTTTTCATTGCGTCAACACATTCCGAAACAAAAGAAACAACAAACTAATTTCGTTCCATTTTTCCATTTTTTTTTTATTTTCGAACGTCATTTCCTTGCAGGTCGGAGAGATGACTAGTGAAACGGAAAATGCGTTGAATGATATTTCGCAAAATTTGATCGACGAAGTTCTTTCCGGTGCTCAACAGGAATTGGTGAGCACAGAAACGAACTTGTATGTATTTAGTAGAAATGAGAATTCAGACTACTTCGGAGAAGCGACATGCGACACCACCGCCATCGCCAGAAGAAGTTTCAGAGGTCGAAGATGTTGTTGAGAAGATCACTGTTACAGAAGAGGTTAGTCATTGATAAGATGAGCCTGGAAAATATGGTCAAAAATGCTGTAATTTCCCATTTCACTGAAAACTACATTTTCTAGGAGTGCTCAGTTTAAAAAGTTACTCTATACTCTGGAGAACTATGAAGCATTTGTCAGATTTTGATCATTTTTGATGTATTTTTTGCACTTTCAATTTTAAGGCTAAACATTTTTGCACATTTGAATAGCTGCACTGAATTTGTGTGCATTCGATAGTTTTAAACGCATTTTCAATATTTCTACTACTGTAAATTCTAAGGCTGTAAATCGCCCATTGAGATTCAAATTCGTCAAATTTTGAATACAGGATGCTGATCAGGTCAAAAATGTTTCTAAACAGTTATAGATAAGGTTCGTGTGTGAATTTGAGTTCTCACTTTTCATATTTTGACCTAGCCTTTAACACAGACCTAAGAAACATCAGCAAATCCTTTGATACCAAAAAAAACTGGTAGCTGATGGTTGGCGAGTTGTTTTACCACCAGTACTGTCTCGTGATATTTATTTCAAAAATTTTCCATGATTCCTGCGTCTCTTACTCTTCTATCTCTCTCCTCTGGTCATGACTCATCATGATGAGGAGCCCATTCCAATCACTTTTATTCCATCCATCCATTCATTTTCATTTTACTTATGACCCGACCCCTCTTCATTTACCCATTTGCTCATTATTGTTCCTTTTAATCTCCACACAACTAAATTCATTTCATTTTTTGCCTTTCTACGCTTCCACACCCCATTAATTATGTCGTTTTTTTTTCTTTTTTCTTCCTTTTCTCAATCAATTTCTTTTCTTGGCGTCTCGTTTCGAATTTATGACCACGGAAATTGAACTGGGTCTGACTGAGAGGTTTTGAGGCAAAAAAATGGCTTCTCATTTTACGGCTCTTACATCTTGTGAGGGATAAAACAGATCATTAAAAATGATATAAGCTTGATGTTCGAAGAGAGTGGAAAAAACAACAGAACTAAAAGCAAGTGATATATCCGTAGGACACCCTTTCGATTTGACCACGAGTGAATTCCAGCCAATCAACCACAGGAAGGATACGAATAGTGACATAGAGACCAATAAGTTACATGAAGATCTGCGATGGAGAAGGCTGATATGGTTCAGAACTGTAGATTTGTCTTTCAGTCTGAAGGAAGAATTTTTTGAGGCCATGATTGGTCTCCTTTCAATATTCCTAGTTCTTGAATGAGTTCAAAATAGCTTGAATTTTTTGCGAAGAAACATAAACTTTGACAACATTTTCTCATTGGCGATTATTTATGGGAAAATACAAACCAAACCTTTTGGGTTGCCAGTTAGAGTAACATATACATGTGAACCGAAAAAACCGCTTTGTGGTTCGTAATTTTGGATCCTGAGTAGAACCTTCTGAATTCAAAGACATGGGTAATATAGCCAGCCTCGTTGTCAAGAATCTCCTAAATAGAGCTCGATTCATTTTCTTAATGTTAACTTGAAAAGGGTCCCAAAAACTATACCTCGCGCGGAACAGAGAATATTTACTACTTCACTTTAAACTTTGGATTCTATTTAGAATTAAAAAAAAACTGAATTTATGAAACCAAAGAACCTCTTCATTGTTTTTAAAGCCAAACATAGACCGAAAATGAAACATGTGTTATTGCTAAGAAATTTCTGATTATATGGATCCTATGTCACTAAATGGCTCGACCTGCTGATAACATCGAACCTTTTTCCGATTCAGGGTCAACCCTGACCTTCCACTCAAAAAACCTGTCCTCAAATATTCACCTAGAACCTCAAGACATTTCAAAATAAAATTTACATGGTCTCTCAAAATACATAAACAACCATTGTCTGAACAAACAATCTGACAATGTCTGAATAATTGGTCACTGGTCGATTGTAAATAGAGGTAAAATAACAGCTTGGTCCCATTTTCAGACGGATGGGTAGGTTAGGATGAGGTGAACATTTTCCGAAGGAGGTACCTAAGATCAAACGGCTCCTGAAGTTTATTTCTAGGTTCTTTATATACTGAACAATGTTTTTGGCAATCTGACCGAATCTCAGGTTCACTATATCAACGAGCACGAGCCGTGTCAGAACAGTTCAGTAAACCAGTTCAACCCCTTTTCCGATACTCTACCCCAAAGAACCTGGTACATTCCCCCACTGAAAACACAAAAAATTCACGTTACCGCTAATCGAATTATCACGTGAACATATTTCCGTGTTTTTTCCCGACGTTGAACTTTTACATTTCCCGTGAAAAACAACATCGATCATTGTCTGGCACCTATCCGGTTCCCATCGTCTTCTCAACATTTTTTGTCGTGTTGTTAGTCATCTGCTTTTTATCCCCTTCGCCCCCTACGAAAGTTGACATGTGTTACTTTTCCCCTAAACTAGTCAAAATCTCTATTTTTCAAACGAACAAAAAAAGAGGAGAGAACCGATGTTTTGATAATCGGGGGCACATTTTCTTTTTTCATTTTTTTGGTTGACACACGAATGTTGTTTTTTGTTTCTGTTTTTTGTGTCGTTCGTGTTCAATGTCAAATACAAACAAAAATGTCGATGTTTTCGATTTTTCGGAAAACAACGAGAAGAAGAAGAAGACGAAGAAAAAGATAGTTACTTGAAAGAATGTGTACTTTTTTGCCGAAAAAAACTGATTTATCGAAACAATTTTGGTTGTCGCTGACAACTTGTCATTAAAAATTTATTACTACACTTTTTCACGGTTTTTATAGAATATCGGGGTTTCCGAAAAATCTCTAGATTATTAGAAAATCCCAGGATCATTGGAAAAATCCCCTAGACCTGAAAAACACACATTTCTTATAGTTTTTTTTTTCAATTGTTTTGATGTACATATCTGTGTTCTCGTTCTCAAAAATGTTTCGTAATTGTTTCATAATTTTCAATGGTTTTCGAGGTCATATTTTTTGAACAACAAAAACAAAATTTCCAGTCTATGTGCTATTCAGTTGAAAACAAAGTGTGAAAAAGATTTTTTCAACGAAAAAAAACAAAAACCTGGACAGTAGTAAAGGCGCATTGAAGAAGTGAAAAGGTCTCACGGCGATGAGCTATTTTTCGAACTTTTTACGAGATGTTTTGTTTGTCACGTTTTGAAATTAGTTTCTTTTAAACTGAACTCTTCTATCTTCAAAATAAGAGTTCATAGATAGATATTTCAAACGTCATGTGATGCTTATGATAAATGACAGATGTTCACCTCGTTTTTTTTTTCGAAAACTACTCACTTTATAGCTTTTCGTTTCGGTCGTACGAAAAATTCTGATCATGTTCCTTTTTTTTCGCAAAATGTGCAAAAAACTTTCAACCCAGTAGTTTGTTTACTGATTAGATAACAAACAAGATTAAAATGCACATAATTTTTCAACATTTCTCCATCAAAATGTTGTAACATGAAAAATCAAGTATCCATGACCGACCGCAATAAAAAATCCCACTTTCCATCAAACATACATATTTTTTGTCTAACTCTTGGGGTCGAGCCTCCACCCCTTTTTTCATTCTCTTCTCGTCTCTTTTTTCTCTTCTGTTTTTTGCTGTGTTCCACCAAAACAACTTGTTGTTGAGACGCATAAAATGTCCCTTCTCCTCTTTTTTTTTGGCTGTCCGTTTTTTTCATTTTTCACTTATTTTTATGCCATTCCGTTTTTATTATCGCTATCGATGTCAGGTCGAATTAGCATCACGCAACATTTTTTGTTGCTCAAATGAAAAAAGGGGATAAATGTTTCGAAACATTTTGTAATTCTCTGCGCCTATGATATTTTCACTTTTTGTTTCGGCGAGATAAATCGAATGAATCATTTCAAATACATTTATCATCATCAACATCCCACATATTTCATATTGTGACATTTGGAAATCTCTACAAATATTCTTTAAAAATATAGTGGTTCAAAAATATGGGCTTCGCGGCAGCTTGGTGTTTGCACACAATATACCCGCCAAACTTTTCCGTTTGAACTAATTTATTTTATTTTCGAAAAAAAAACCGAAACGAAATTAGATTTTCTTCTTCCTCTCTTTGTTTTTCACTCACTCACTCACTCAGAACCCCAATTTCACTATTGATTACTCGTTTGACACTACTCTATTCATAGATTCTTATGCATTTCAAATGTTAAATGTTTCACATGAAAAATGTTTCGCTATCTGTTCCCAAAACATGCAAATTTCTCGAATAAAAATATCAATCTCATTTTTTTTGCAGACTACACAACCAGAATCGAATATGAGTTTGTTGAATCAAATCAAAGATGGTGTTAATAGCGCAGTTGAGCACGTTGGAGATGCGGCTGAAAGTGCTGCTGGAGCAGTTTCTGATGCTGCACACAATGTCGCTGATGCAACATCCAACAAAGCACATGAAGCCAGAGATGGTGTTAGTGGAGCGGTTAGTTTTATTATGCAATTTTCATATTTTCTTACCCGAATATTTATTTCCAGTTCTCATCCTTGAAAGACGCTGTTTCACACGCGGCAGACGCCACTTCAGATGCTGTTCACAACGCCTATGACAAAACCAAAGAAGCAGCTGGAGATGCTGCCGATGGAGCTAAGGATCTTGCGCACAAAGCTGGAGATGCTGTTTCCGGCGCATTCGATAGCACAAAAGACGCAGTAGAAGATGCCGCTGACGCAACAACAAAAGCAGCCGGTGACGCAGTTGACAGTGCTAAGGATCTTGCTGGCAAGGCTGGAGACGCTGTCAGTGATGTTGTCGATAGTGCCAAAGAAACTGCTCATGATGCCGCTGATGCTACATCGAAAGCTGCTGGAGATGCTGTCGATGGAGCCAAGGATCTTGCCGGAAAAGCCGGAGATGCTGTTAGTGGAGCTTATGATAGTGCAAAAGAAACTGTAAATGACGCTGCTGATGCCACTTCCAAAGCTGCCAGCGACGCTGTTGATGGAGCCAAGGTAAATCTAGCGACTATTGTTATGTTAATCCAAAAAATCCTTGTTTCAGGACCTTGCTCACCAAGCTGGAGATGCAGCCTCGGGAGCTTATGATAGTGCAAAAGGAGCTGTCAGTGACGCAGCTGATGCTACCTCGAAGGCAGCTGGAGATGCTGTAGATGGTGCCAAAAATCTTGCTCATCAAGCTGGTGACGCTGTCAGTGAAGCTGTCGATAGTGCTAAAGACGCCGCTCACAATGCTTCTGATGCTGTTACCAAGACTGCTAATGATGCGGTCGATGGAGCCAAGGTTTGTAGTTTTTGCTCGATTCTAAATAAAACATAAAAATAAATTTCCCATCTAAGAGGTTTGTACTAAGCCTACTTAAAATTCATTTAAAAAAAAACGTGCAAAAGTTGTTCTTTTCAGGGCCTCGCCAATCAAGCTGGAGACGCAGTTTCGGGAGCCTATGACAGCGCGAAAAACACTGCCAGCGATGCTGTTGATGGAGCCAAAGATCTTGCTCATCAAGCTGGAGACGCTGCCAGCGGAGCTGCACATGATGCCGCTGATGCCGCCAGCAACGCTGCCAACAGTGCTGTCGATGGAGCCAAAGTAAAATTTAAAATTTCTCCAGTTGGAAAAATACCTCAATTCTATTTTTTCAGAATCTTGCTGGCCAAGCTGGTGATGCTGCATCTGGAGCATATGACAGTGCCAAGGAAGCCGTCAGTGATGGAGCTGATGCTACTTCGAAGGCCGCTGGAGACGCTGTAGATGGTGCCAAAGACCTTGCTCATCAAGCTGGTGACGCTGTACATGATGCGGCCTCAGCGGCAAGTAATGCAGCTGGTGATGCTCTTGACAGCGCTAAAGTAAGGGATTATATCGTATTAGAATTTTTAATCCTATTTTTCAGGGATTTGCCAACAAGGCCGGCGATGCTGCTCATGACGCTTATGATAGTGCCAAGGGAACTGTCAAAGATGCCGCCGATGCTACTTCCGAAGCTGCTGGAGACGCTGTCGATGGAGCCAAAGATCTTGCCGGAAAAGCTGGAGATGCTGTTAGTGGAGCTTATGATAGTGCAAAAGAAACTGTAAATGACGCTGCTGATGCCACTTCCAAAGCCGCCGGAGACGCTGTTGATGGAGCCAAGGGTCTCGTCAACCAAGCTGGAGATGTAGTTTCTGGAGCCTACGACAGTGCCAAAGGAGCTGCCGGAGATGCCGCTGACGCTACAAGCAAGGCCGCGTCTAACGCTGCATCAGGTGCCAAAGATCTTGCTGGTAAAGCTGGCGACGCTGTCAGTGATGCTGCCACTGGTGCCAAGGATCTTGCTGGAAAAGCTGGAGACAAAATTTCGTCCGCTGCCGGAGATGCCAAGGTATGTTTTAGCTTTGATTTTGAAACTTCTTGTGTTTAGTCTTCTCTCTAACGCTTTCTTTGTTAAGGATGTTGCCAACGATGTGAAGGATGAGGTTGGTGAGACATTCGAAAAAGTCATCCACGCTGGAACTACTGGAACTGAAACTGCTGTAATACTTATTCATAGTGTTAACTGGAGTGAGAACTAACAATTTTCAGGTGGAGGAAGTTAAGGAGGGAGGTCATTCGATTTTGGATGGTGTCAAAGATATCGCTAATTCAGCTGAAGAAAAGTTGGAAGATGTTGCTAGCTCAATCGGAGATGCTGCTCAATATGTGAATGTACGAATGAGAACTAGCTCAAAACCATTATCTAAAAATATATAGCTCAAATGAATCTTCCAGGATTCTGCCACTGGTGCTGTCAACTCAATCGCCGACACGGTTTCGAGCACTGTCCACGCCGCTGAAGATAAGATTCATGATTTTGGAGCTGCCGCTTCTGAAACTCTTCACAATGCTGGAACTGCTGCGTCGAACTTTGTTCATGGAGCCGAAGTAAGTTTCTTTTAAAACTATTCATCGATTAGTAGGACAACTAGTTTTTTTTTTCTGTTTCGCAATTTTTTTGAAACCCTAATCCGATTAAATTTCAGAATAAGTTATTCACAGGAAGAAAAAAGTGTTCTGCATAAGTTTCGTGTGAAAAAAAAAAGTCTTGAACTATTAATAATAGGGACTAGAAATTAAAAACGATTACACGTAACTTACGAATTTTCGAACAAAAAATCATTTCGAAAAAAAGCTAGCCGAGAAACCATATGTGGGAATCTATAAGGAATGAATGTAGGAGTTTTTCGGTGAATGAAGTTTTGAATGTCATTGTAAAACTCATTCTTCTCAGCGATCAGTAGCTGAAGCTGCTTTTGATGTCAGGGATTCTGCCAAATCCACTTCATCGAATGTTTCCAAAAAAGTTAAGGTATGGTGTCTGATTTGGATGTTTTCAGTATGCATTTCTCTGAAACATACATAACTTGAAAAAGTTCAAAAGGGTCATCATTTCCGACTCGATAAAAATCGGGTTATGTACATGAAAGCATAACTGTCTGAATATAAACTCTGTCTGAAAAACTGAAAGTTTTAAAAATCAGGCATAGGTTTCAGTCACAACTTAACCAGAAATCGGAAAATCAGATTGGGGATCCATAAATTTGAATAAATTTTGCTTATTAGGCCGTTGTTTGAACAAGAATGTTATTTTTCACGCGGTAGTCAAAATATTTTTTTCCCCTCTCAATTACAATTATAATCTCTTCCAGAAATCTACCAAAGAAACCGCATCCGATGTGAAAGATGCGGCCAACACTGCTGCGTCCAACATTTCAACAAAAGTCAGCGAAGTCGAGGTACGTTCTTCTCCATGTCCATGCTGTACGATAAGCTGAATCAATTCGCCTCCTTTTTGGCTGCTTTGTGATGATTTTTCTCTCAAAAAGGAGCTCAACTCACTTTTTTCATTTCTTTCCTTCTTCCCTATTGTATTCCGCCTCTAGCATATAGCTATCAAAACTCAGCTTAAAAATCTCCCATTTTACTAACCCTCACAACGCGAAAAGAATTTGTGTACTGTTTCGTGTCAACTTTTCATTTCCACACACCATTTTTGTCTTGTCCTAAACTTGTCCGTGATGCTTTCATTTTTACATGTGTTTGTCGCTAGAGTTGTTTTTCTTGCTTGCCTGCCGTTTTTTCCCGGATTTTTACTTTTTTGTGTTACGTTATCTTGCCCCCAGTTTTTTTCTTGCCCTTCTTCTACCACTCTACTACTACTACTAGTTATACTTTTATCAAACAATCAAAAAACATCTGAAAACTGTATAACAGAAATTGGCTGAGGCGAAACATGCGTTGGGTGAACGGGCTGCGGCGACGCATGAGAAGAAACGCGAATTTTTCTATTCAACACCTGAAAAAACGGCGGCGATATCGGTGATTCCTCCAGTTCTTGTTGTTGAAGAGCCGCGTGCTGATGATGTGGCTGAAGAAGAGCAGAAAGATGAGCATGAGGTGGGTAGGACTACTTTGATGGTGCAGTGAATTGGTGCATGATTGAAGGAGCATGGTGTTTTCTTTGGTTTGGTGTGAAAATAAAAATTTCGTCTGGAGCGAATTGCGAATTGAAAAGAGAAGCTCCAGAAAATCTCCAAAAATTCTTCTTTCAAGAAAAAAGGATCATTTTGAACAACGATTTCCGAAAAAGTTGTTTGCTGTGATTTCCGATATCTCAATGTTGTAACTTTTTTTTTGATTGAAAATTAATCGAAATCTACTAATCCATCCCTTTAATTCTTTCTCTTTTATTTACAAAAATCTAAACTTTTGCGCAGTTTGCCGAACAAATCGCAGAGGACGTGACAAATCGCGCAGTTCGAGAAGCCGCCAATGTTCAGGTTCAGTTTTGCACCCCATTATGATTCCTATTCTCTTCCACTATTCTAACTTTGATATTTTTCGTTGTCCACCACTTTTTTGATATATTTTCAAAGCTTTTATTCATTGTGTTGTTCGGCTATGTGTTTTGTAGTATTGTAGATGTTGAGAGATCCAGTGATGTGTAAAAAAGATTATTTTTGTTTTTTTTTTCAGAAATCTGTCGAATCAGGAGCCGCCAAAGCTGCTAAAGAAGTCAAACAAGCTGCTGATGATGTGAGTTGGAATATTTTTGGGAGGTTTTTTGAAGTATCAGGTTGGAACGAAATTAATTGCCTTT
This sequence comes from Caenorhabditis sp. 38 MB-2015, assembly GCA_900536415.3. Lineage (NCBI taxonomy): Eukaryota > Metazoa > Nematoda > Chromadorea > Rhabditida > Rhabditidae > Caenorhabditis > Caenorhabditis quiockensis. The sequence continues at coordinate 142,957 of LR549134.1, read as the reverse complement.
TTTGAAGATTTTTTCATTCTAAAAATTAAAAGAAGAGAGACTGTTGAGAAACTGAAATTGTTTACCATCTTCATCGATAGTCCTCCACCAACATTCTTGCAATTGATGGATTTTCTCCTGCTTAAAGAATGGGAGCAGTGAGACGAAAAGCTGGGTCAAGTCAGTTTTGATATCTTCTCGAGTTTCGGTTTTTTTCCATTAAGCTATCTTTGAATATTTGAAATTAGATGGTGATCCGAGAAAGTAAGGTGTGGAGAGTACGTGGGGTGATTTAGAATTAACCACCAGGAAACGGCAAGACTAGCCTTGGTCTTCCAAGCAAAATGTGATCTGGCGTTGTTGTGAAGAAAAACATTTTCTCCGCTAGCTCTACGAGGGGACTGAACTCGGGGAAAAACGGCAAGCGTGTCGCAAGGCTTTTCCCTTGTCGCAAGCTTGCGGCAGTTTGTCGCAAACTTGCGACACATTTTTTCTGGCGCAAGGGTGTCGCAAGCCGTGCAGTAGCTTTGCTGCTAGATGTCGCAAAGCTTGCGACTATTGGCACAAGAACACCGCAAGCCTTGCGACAGCCGAATGTCGCAAGCTTGCCGATTTTTCCCCGAGAAGGACGGTTTCAACTTTTTGTAGTTGTTCAGTATACACCTTGGCATTGATGGTCCAGCCATCGTCTAACAGCTCCCAGGTTTCACCTTCACGTACCGACCATCCAAACACCTGGCATAATTTTTTTGGTAGAAAATCGGGTTTTGCCACGTCTGCTAGGTGTGCTGAGCTATTCACCCACTATTGCTTTTGTTCAAAATATTTGTAGTGAACCCATTTCCCATCTCCAAAAAATATATCATTGAGCGCTTGGAATACGCAGTGAAGAATTAAAAATTTCAAACTCATGTCAACTCTCCGATTTTTGTCCTAGTCTCTCAAACAGTGAGATAGGAATCAATCCAGTTTTTGAACTTTGCCAAGAGTTTGCAATCCATGAGGGGTAGTTGTATGGGACACCCCTACCACTGTTCACAATTCATGGGATGTTTGGTACGGAACCCGTTTGACCTGGGCGCGAAATGCATCTCAATTAACCACTATTTAACGTTTTAGGCGCGGTGAAACATCCAAGTTGAACTAGCCAGCTTGAAGTTTCTCAAACTGAACTCTCTCAGTATAGTGTGAAGGAGTATTCAATTGATATACATCCATAAATTTCTCGTTGATCTCTTTAACTTTGAGGTCAGAAAAAAATAGAAAAAGAATAACGTTGCGAATGTACTAAAATTGGATTGCAATTACTATCGTCGTTCTCACGGGGGAGAGGGCCCAGAATGAAATGAAAATAGCACAGTTGTGGCAAGTAATTACTGCCTCAAATAGCAAAAAAGGCTGGTCGAAAATCAATTCTATCATTGAAAAAATGATCAAAGTTTCAGAGCATCCGAAAAAGGCAATTAATTACGTTCCAACCTAATAGTTTTTGTGGGTTCCAGATTGTGTCTCCAATAAAAAATTTGAACCACGTAAAATGTCTGAAATTTACCAAAATTCAGTTTTCAACATCAAACACTTCAAAAACTAGAAATTATATTTGAAAGGTGATTTATAACATTTTTGATCAATGAAATTAGGTACTGGTATAAAATTTCACCGGAAAATCCGCTCAAAAAAAGTAAAATTTTCAATAATACGTGGTACTTACTTCTCTTTTTTTTTAACTTCTGGATGTGCCGAGTGTTTTCAAAATTTATTTCTTGGTTATTCTCGAAAATCAAAAATGTGTCGAGTTTCCAATAATTCCGATTAAAGCAAAAGCTGTTTTTTTTCTGAAAATAGAAATTTTCAGCTGCGGTTAGACTTTTTTGAAAAAAATGAACAGATTCGGGTATTCTTCATGTGATAGGAAATGAACTATGTAGGAACCATCTTTCGTCAGAGAAACTACCTGTTTTTTTTGGCTAAAAGATTTTTCAATCCCACTTCTGAATAAGTCCTTTACATATTTCCAATAAACATCCAATCTACTGTTTTTTTTCCAGGTCTCAACCGCTGTCACTGCTCCAGCCCCATCACCAAAATCACGCAACACTGACACTCTCCGCTCAACTCGCTCAGAAGGTGGTAACAAGAAAAAGTGCACAATCCTATAAAATGCTCCAATTCTCTCAATTCCCCCGTCCATTTCTATCATATCTTTTCCTTCCTTCCTAATATAATCTCTCATTTGCCAAATCTATGACACATTGTCAAAAATACTTTCAATTCTTTGCTAAAACCTAAAGAAACTTATCTAATCTAATCTTATTCAACTATGTACTTTGAATATATTAACTTTGATTATTATCCTTATAACAAAAGACAACTTTTTTTCTAATTATATGGATTTTCCATTTTTTTTATTGCTTATGTACGTGCCTTCTTTTTGAACCGTCAAAAATTGAAATAAATCATTTGTTTATTTCGACTAGAAAATATAAACAGAGGAAAAAATTACAACCCGCAATGAAAATGCAGACGTTTTACAGATTGGGGAAAAATATTCAGAATTATGCCAATTTCTTGGATTCCATTTTTTGTCTGGCTTCGGCTGAGATTCTCTCATAAACTTCCAACATCTTTTGGCGAACTTTTTCGGAAAATTCAGGAACATCATCGAGAGTTAACTGAAATTCAGAATATTTTGAAAAAAAAATTCGGAAAAAATCGCTTACTCCTTCAGTTGGAATCGGCTCCATGACTTCGACCACAACTTCGCCGTTTGTTTTGAAATATTTGCCAGGTTTCGAATAAAAGTTTCGATAATCAGAGAATACAATTGGCAAAATTGGAAGTTGTGCCTGGAATTTCGGAGTTGGTTATGATTAGAAAAAATGAAAGGACTTACTCTGATAGCAATGTTGAAAGCACCTTTTTTGAATGGCATCAAACCTCCTTTGCGGTTTCGTGTTCCTTCTGGGAAGATCCAAAGCTGTAAATTTTTGAAGTTAGCATATGCCGTACAGATAAAAAAGGTTTATTTAACCATTTTTCGAAGGATAGCCAACTATTACTTTGATTTTTCAAGCAAATATCTATGAACTTTTCGGTAACATGCTTTATGTAAGCAAACTTTTTTTTCACATAACTAGAATCTGAAAAACCAAGAAATTCAGCAAATTACAGAAATGTTGTTCTTTCAGATTTATATATCACATTTTTCAAGTTGGGCTATTTGCTTTGAGTTCTTCAGGAACATTACCATTGTTTGTATGTTTTTTTCTCCTTGTGGTTCTAAATCATTCACAATATTTAGATTGGGCAGACCTGACCCAAAAACAAAATTTGTCTCCTTTTTGACATAACCCCGAAAAAGCGCAGTGCGAAGCCCTGCGCCTAAAACTCCCTGTGTTCATTTTGTACATTTTCTTTGTTTTGAAAGAATTGTTTACGAAAGTTCGTTTCCCACGTTTTACGACATAATGGTTTATTACGAAATCTCTTTTCTGTGGGTGACGAAATTTCGAATGTTTGGAATACGGTTTTTATCTGAACTTCGATCGCTAACATGCGGTTTTTGAGGCATATAATCCGATTTTTACATTGGAAACTCGATCTAACTATTTTTTGAAATTTTAACACTCATTGCCATTTAGGAGCCAAAATAAAGTGTAGTATAAGCCTGTTAATTCTCCCCGATCCCTTTAAATGTTTAGTTTTACCTTCAAATCTCTCTTTTTCATTTCCGACACACAATAATCAACCGATTGCATGGCTTTATCCCGATTGTGTCGATCAATGAATATCGTATTTGCCTGGAAAAAGACCACCCACAGCGTTTTCAATCATGAATATTCATGTTCTGTCAATAAACGAAAATAAAGCTCACCAAATAAGAGCCGAAATTGAAAAACGGCACAAATGCCAATATTCGCTTCATCATAACAACACATTTGTGCGGCCAACAGGATGACATTATCACAATGTCAAGTGAACTCTGAAAATTTTCAGTTTTTTTTTGTTTTTTTTCTCTCGATCATCCCTTTTTTAATGAATAATATTCTTATGTGTAGCATAGCACAACTTCGTTATAATCTTATTCAAATTTTGACTAGTGCAAAATATCATGCTGTGAATCTCTTTGTATTCGACCAGAAACGTCCCCATGACAGCAAATTCCTCAACTGCAGAAAAATTATGAAAGTCAAAAGTACACACAACAATTATCGGTCGTAAAAATAAACTTTTTTTGCCTCGCAATTTGTCACAAACTTTTTTTTTCGCTGTTTCGTTTGGCGAGTTAATTGTGATTTACCGTACTTTTTTGTCATTTGTAACATGTCATTTCGAAAAGGATGGATTTCAAAAAAATCGTGTGCTCTCTTTGAAAAATGTAGACAAGAGTTCTTGACTTATGGATATGTTTGAGCAGTCCAAAGTTTTTCTTGGCGGCCTGGTTACATCAGACCGCCCAAGTTTATAGAGAATGTGCCTAGAATTAACGAGTGTATACTATTTAGCTATTATGGGGAAGTTTGCAACTATATGGTAAATATTCCTAAATATTTATTGATAATCAGTTTCTTACGTAAACCTGCGAAAATGATTATTAGGAGGTCATATTTTATTTTTGACTATTATAGAACTAGTCATTTGTTAAAACTAATAACAGTATGATGTTTAGCATAAAAAATCTTACATACATTGTTTTGTACTGTTTTCAACTGAATACTACAAGGTATAAATCCAGTTTTTGGCTTTGTTTGCAAAAACTTATACAGACCAAGTCCTTGAGCAACTTAAAACTCCTATCTCACCCAAATCATATCCAATATATACCTGATGATTACAAATCACAATAGCCGGTCCTGCCATTTGTGTTCCTTCATGATTCTTAACCGTCGTATTGATCCCCGTCCATTTGCACCAATAGTAGAATGTGCTGAACACATAATCGGCTCCCTGTAAGAAAAACATTCGTGTCTCCAATTGAATTTTACGCCAAAATGCGCAAAAATTAGCGAGTCTTCAGAAAAAGAAAAGAATTAGAGTACGCATCACAAGTTTCACACCGGTTATAAAGTGGTGAAAGAGGGTATTTTTAACTCGAAGGTTAAAAATATGAATGGATGTGATTTTTCAATTATTTTCGATGGCGTTTTGAAAAAAGTGTCTAGTTTGGTGTTCAGAAATTGCCGAGAATAACGTGTTTTTTTTCATTTCCAAAATTTCGCAGCCAGAAACTCACACTTGTATTCCACCACGATGGTATCAATGTGATACAACATTCCATTCCATGCAATAAAATTGTAAAGTAGAAGAATGAAATTCGACTATAATAGTGGAAATCATTCGAAACATTGTATAAAACAACAAATACACCAATGACAAAGAGTAGAATAGCTATCCAAAGATCCATCTGAAAATAGTAAATAATAATAAGTTTGTGGGCTACAATTTAAAGTAATGGTGGGCTTATTGATAAGGAATAGACATCATCAAAAAAAGTAAAAACTAACGATAGAACGACAAGAAAAAGATTGATAATTTCACACTTTTTGTTGTGATTGATAGGTTAAGAAATAAACAGAAACCTGGAAAAGATACCTCGTGGAATGATAAAAAATAAAAAAGTAAACGGTTTGTCGAGAACAAAGTAGAAGTTTTTGATAAAGAAAAGGTGAATGTTCATCTCGACGAAAACGTAATCAGGGTATTTGAAAATTGACAATGTTATATGCCATCACTTTTCTCTCTGAATTTCTGGAACTTGATAAACTTAAGGGGAGATCGCAACTAAAAATGCTGAATGATTATCTTTTGGTGAAACTCGATGCATTTTGATATTTCTTCAAATTAGTGAAAAAAGTTATACCTACAGTTTCAAACTAAAGGCTTTCAGATATTTGAGAAGCATTCTTTTTTGAATAGCTAGAATCACTCTTACTCCCCGCTATTTCATACGCAAGTCAAGTGAAATTAATAAATATTCAATGTTGTTCGAAATTACGCAGACGCCGCGTTTTTGTGCAAACACGTTTGTGTACCGTAACTTTTTTTTGTTCAGAAAATTAATTTATTGAATTTATTGAAAACGAACGTTTTTTCCCTATTTATCGAAGTTTAAAATGATTTTCTATATTCTATTTGAATTTAATGAATTGTATTTTCTTCAAAAAAATGTGGTTATACTGCATTATCTCATTATACAAAAAAACGGTAAACAAAATTATAATTTTACATGCGAATTTTTGTTTTGCTTTTCGCTATGCTCCCCTGGTCTCATGTAGTTAGTTAGTTTTTAATTTTTAGTTTTCCAGCTTTTTCAGAACAAAAAACCTTCTTTTTTTGAAAATTGAATCTCACTTCATACGTTTTTCGAAAGTTTCTTAATATATTTCTTACTTTTTGGAGAAAACTCGGAAAGCCCGAATGATCAGAAACATTTTGCAACTTTTTTTCCTTTTCATTTTAATTTCTTGATCTTTTGTCAGGGAAAATTGGGGGAAAGGTCATATTTATAATTATCTTCTCGAATTACTTATTTTTGGTAAAATACTTTGCATAGGAAAATAATTTTTGGAACTGAATTGGAGTAGTTCAAAACACAATGAAATTTTATTTTTTTTAACAGTTCAGTGTGCTTTTGTTGAAAAATTAAGTTGCTCGGTTTCTGATTTGATCCCGACTCTCAATTCACAATTTTTCTCTAATCCCCAGTTTATTAACTTGAAAAATCGATCAATCATAATTTAAACCCACGTTTTAACCAACTGTCACAATAATCGCAATAAAACTTCTTTCGTCATCAAAACCATGATTTAAAAAAACATGAAATTTACTTCCAGAAATCTAAATTTATATCAAATGATCATAAAAACAGATATGAATCCAACAGAAAACCGGAAAAATAAAATCATCACATCCAAAAAATTACTAACAAAAAAAAACGACTCTTTAAAATATTTTCACTCTCCGTCTATGACTCTGTCATTCAATTCTAGTCGTCTGCCTCATATTTACACACAGAAACATTTTTCGTCACTTTTTGATGTTTATTGTTTTCTCCTTTTTATTTGCAAAAGGAAAAATTCGAATAATTTTTCATGAACAACCAACGTGTGAAATTATTCCTTGTGATTAACATTAATAATTCATTGTCAAAGAAAAACGGAGTGTGAATAATTTTGCACACATAATTTAATTTGAAAGTGCACTTTACACTATTCGAGAACAAATACAAAAACATAGATTAACAATCTTTAGTATTTGAAAAAAAAAACTAATTAGATTACTGTTAAGGATGTCGAGAGACATCTTATCTTGTGACAAGTGTCAGATAAATAACAAAAGAATCGATGAAATTTCAAAAGAGATAACATGAAATATGTACTTTATCTAACTGATGATCACTTGAGAAAGAATAGAAAATAAAGAGAACGGGACCAACAGAAAGCATGATTAAGAGCAGATGAACTCATGAAAAAGTGCGGTGCATCGACTATCAGGAAACAACTGATAAGAATGGGTAGATTGAAGTGAATGGAAAGGGTGCGGCTTATTTTTTTTACCACGAGAGCAACCACAAAAAAAGCGCGGGAACGTATTGTTACTCGAGCTCTTCGCTATGGGCGTTTTGCTTTTTAGCTTCACTTTTCTCACTCAAACAGGTTCATAGAGCATGTTTTCTGAGATAGCCGCTCCCATAGAACTCTACGAAAAAATCTATTCGAAATTTGGAGAAAAACATGAACGTTTTTAAAGTTCTCATTGTCAGTCCATTGTAATTGTCGCAAGTGCTTTGGTGAAATCCAGCTGCTGCGGGACCAAAACCAGCAGCCCAAATTCTTTTGTTGAATAAGTTTATCTAAGGAAAAAGATGTCACGAGACTATCGGTGTCGCACTTGGGTTTTGAAACAGTGAGAACGGAGACCAGCTGAGGTCCAGGTGGGACCCACCATTTTACCGTTCGACACCATTGCACATGATCTTCATTTCGAACGATTTGAAATGTTGGCATGTTTTTCAGTGTTTTGTTAAAATTCGGGCAGTCTTTTTGGTCGAGCTCGGTCCAGATAACTCTATTCGCTCTATTAAGATGGCTCGCGAGTCACCAGCGCCCCAGAACAACTCTGATTTCAATAGATTTCACAATAAAAGAACCTGTACTTCTCAAAGTTTCCAGAAAACAGACATTTCGATTCATCGTTTGTTTCATTTATATCTCACACTTTTGGAAAGCAATATTGTTAACGTTACAAACAAAACCCGAAATTTCTGAAGTAAAACACGCGCTAGCTGCCACCGAATAATTCATTTTTTCGTTTGTTCCTCATCTATTTTTGTTACAACCTCTATTTTCCCCCAAAAAATAATCTAGTATGCTCAGTTGTTCTATGATCATACAAATCATTTTCCCCCAAAAACTCTTGTTTTGCATTTATATAATCACATGATTTATTCTTTTTCATGTATCCTATAGTATATTCGTATCCTGACGCACCCAGTCTTATGACTAAAAGTACAATTATTATCCATAGTTTTGTTGCTGTCATCCGGTTACCGTAGTTTCGTTTTTATGTCTCAAAAAATTCTGAAATAGGCTTCAAAAATACGTCTATTTTTAGTGTTAGATCAAACTACAACACATATCTAAAATCTTTGAACATAATCAATCTTTCTCATCAGTCCGCGATGTTGTACTTTTTCAAAGTTTTTTTTATGAAGGTGTAATATTTGGAACCGATCTTTGAATTATCTGAGAGATACTACGCGTTGGCTATGTTTCAGAACACCATTTTTCTATTACAAATAGAGAAATGGCGTCCGAACAATTGTTGATTTGTAAATCGTGATCCATTTTGCCGTTCTGGATAATTGAGTTTTTCTTTGGATGTTTCCGACAAGGTCACCTTCAAGTATTCAGGAAATAGTAAAATAGTAATAATAATGAGCGATTTTCAATTACATATAAAGTGCTCTAAAGTACCTTTTTGAGCATTTTCAATTGCTCCTATTCATTTTCGAGAAAAATTACATCTTTTTCACTGGAAAAAGTTGGAACCTCCCACTTTGATTCAATTTTTTATGTATGCGCAAGCGCGCGCGACCAACCTACCACGACGAAAACGCGAAATTTGAGAACACTTGCAATTTTTTTCTTGTCTATCTAAGAGTGATTGAGAATATAGTGTTGATTTTGGCGGAGAGCGACGAGACATCAACTGGTTATTAGTGTATATTTGTTTTGTATCGGTTGCGACTGCGACGAGGACGCCTCTCCTCCCGGTCGACCGACTAGACGCCCCAATGAGAACGGGACGACGACAAGACATTTTCGCTTGCGATGGCGAGAAAATCGAGGAAAAATGTTGAGAAAAAAGATGAGCTTTTGAGTTTATATGTAAACATTTTCCCCCTCTCTCACTTTTTGTTATTTCGACTTGCGAAGATATACATAATAACAAGTGGTTGGTTGTATTGGGGTGTCTGTTCATTCGATCCTTCGATTTAATGATCATAGCAAACTGGGAAAAATAATGTCGACTCCCCACGAATCATGTAGATCCAGTTAATCGTAAACAAGTCAATTGAACACGAAAATCTCGCGCCAATTTTGTGAATATTACGGTAGCGAATTAGTATTTTGAAAACACCAATTTGAAGGAAAAATATTCACACGCCTATTTTCGAACTACGGTACTGATTGAGTACTCCTCCTACATACAGTAAGATTTTCAATATGGACGAGTACCAGACATTTTTCAGTTGTCACAACTTTTTTGCTCATTTTTCTATGAGGTTCCAATGTGTGAAATTCGTTTTGAGAAATTTTTTGCTTTACCAAGGAAAAATAAATTTCGAATTTTTGTTGTGCTTGCACCAAACACATAATTTGACGGAACTGTTCACAAACCGTAGTAGAAACGAATTTTTTCTCAATGGAGCAAGCATTGAGAAAGTTTTAGTGGCGAAAATTGTTTTTCCACTCGGGGAAAAAACGGCAAGCGTGTCGCAAGGCTTTTTCCTTGTCGCAAGCTTGCGGCAGTTTGTCGCAAACTTGCGACACATTTTTCTGGCGCAAGGGTGTCGCAAGCCGTGCAGTAGTTTTGNTTTGACGGAACTGTTCACAAACCGTAGTAGAAACGAATTTTTTCTCAATGGAGCAAGCATTGAGAAAGTTTTAGTGGCGAAAATTGTTTTTCCACTCGGGGAAAAAACGGCAAGCGTGTCGCAAGGCTTTTTCCTTGTCGCAAGCTTGCCGATTTTTCCTCGAGCAATTAGCTAGGTGGTTCTAATCGGTCGGTCGCAAAGTTTGGACTAGACGAACACTGTTCTGTTCCACATGAATTTCGACATTTCATGCATTATCAAGTTCTTTTCCACCATTATAAGAACACATTTTTTTGTGTTTCACTTTATGTATAGTCTGTCTGTCTGTTTGATAAAACAATGTAGGCATTTCAAACGATATCAACAATTGACACATTTGTGACTCATAGCCAAGTGTTTGATGACATCGCTAATTGCGCACTTTTATACTTGTCCCCTTTCGACTTAATCAATTGCTTCATTTCGAATCAATGACTAATTAGTCTATTGACAACTTTTTGAATTTTTCACTTGACACAGATGTTACAGTATATCAATAGTGTATTCCAAGTTTGCATACCAAACAAAACGCGTCTGGAAAAAGCGAATAAATTTTTCACGACACCACAAAACCAAGAAAAAGCACTAAAAACTTTTCGAAACCACGTGCATTATCATAACTGCGACCTTTTCGTAAACAAATCCAAAAATTGGCAATGTTCCAATAGTGGGCGGAGTCAAACATGTTGATTTTTTCGTTTCCTTTTTTCGTGAAACACCACCACTTCTCTTTCTGCCATATACAACGCATATTTCCACTGCTTTTTTGTGTTCAATTGGTGAGTTTTTTTTTGTTGCATCTGGACAGTGGAAAAAAAGGCGCTGAACATATGGGGTTTGTGCTTGTTCATGTTTTGAGACGAAAAAAAAACGAGAAAGCGATTAAGTTAATCCTTTCAAGAATTGCTACATTTTACACTAAAAAATGATGTTCTACTGGAATTTGTGCACCATTTCTAGAAATGTAACTGATTTCCGATTCTTCTCAAAAAAAAAAATTGAAGGCAATACTAATTGGTTTTTCATGGAAATGCGTCATTCTGAAAATATATCAGCTTTATGAGTAATTTATTTTCTTTTCTTTAGAGACTATAGATTAATACCAGAAATGGGTATCTGGATTTCAACAGGTTACAATGTCGAAACACCCTTTTTAATTATATGTAATTTTCACATCTCCCTCTCCAACACACCTATAAACTTGTTGTTGTTGTTGTCTACAGTACCACCAATCTCTCTTTTAACCAACTTTTTCTTCTTCTCCATATTATTGCTCCGACAACACGGAATTTCAAATTTTCATGTGTATTTCTTGTTTGGCTGGGACTCTTTTCGTCGCCGCGCTCTCCTTTACTTTTTTCCTGCTCATTTTTCTGCTGCGCGGTGCCGCTGCCTTTTCTTCGTTTTTTCCTTTGCTCCTTTCCAGCCAACAACCCTGCTAATTTGTCGAAAACCGACTCGCAAGACACTCATAAATCAAATTTATATTGTGATAAATTGGTCTCAAGAGAAAGAATTTCGTGATTTTTTTCTAGTTGGATTGGCTTTGGCAGGCAAGCTGCTATTTTGCTTCAAATTTGTGTGCTTGTATGAAATCGTAAACATTTTCAATATTAGAAGACCAAGGACTCTTTCAAAGGTGGACTGCGAAATAATCAAAAACTAAGGTCTGCAAAATTGCGTCGTAAACTTTTCAAAATCTGCACACACCGAGTATCGTTAGAGTGTTTTGAAAACCGAGAGGGAGAAAAGAAACAATGGAGCACACATAACCCATCAAGCAACGCAAGCAAAAAATTTTGTTCGGCCTGTTTGACACTCCCGTAGTTAAATTCTCAAATTTTTTTGCTCAATACGATTATTTTGACGTGAATATAAACCTTCTATCCAGTGAGACATGAATTTATTCAGCAGTCCTCCTTTAAGAATGGTACGGTAGCAACCCTTGTTTTGTTCTTAATCTCCACCTAAGATTGCACCTGTGCTAAGAACTCCAATTTTAAATAGGTGTGTAAACATTGCTCCATTTTTGGCCGTTTTCGAAGAACATAAACCTTATGAGGAGCTAGCTTTCTCGAAAAATCGATCCACCTCATGAAAGATGCCAGAAAAAATTTGTATGTGAAATTCTACCGCAAAACAAGTGCCAACCATTGTTACACTCAATCGTTCACATTCAAAAAACACAAGTTTCGAATAACTTTTTTGCTGAAACATCTTTTTTTTTGTTTTGTGTGTCCAGCTTTTCTGCCACCTCCATTTCTTCAACACTATTTCACATATTTGTTTCCACCCCTATCGTCTCTTCACCAAAAATACTCATAAAAACACACACTCACTCACACAGTGTCGTCGTTTGGTTGATTTGTCCGATTTTTAGTGTGGCAAATTGCCAATAAATTCTCACATTGTCTTCTCCTTTTGTTTTTGTTTTCAACTAATAATGTCTCGTTCCAGTAGTTTTATTTTTTTCTTTTTGACTCCCTTGGCAGTTTTGTTTTTCAGTCAGAGAAATCTTTTGCACACAATCGACCTCGAAAAAAGTCCAAACTCAGCTTTTGAGTGTTTTTGTGAGCTTTCTCGTCTGTTTTTCTCATTTTTTTCTCCGAACAATAATTGGTTGTTTTCCAGTAGTTTTCCTTCAGCAGAATGTTCGTTTTCTGTTACCCAATGAGAAGAAAAATCTTCAAAACGAAATTCCTCCCTTCATTCGGTCACACAAACAAAAAATGTAAATATTTGTTATTTCTCAGTAGTAGCAAAAATCCATCGAACCGGGGAAATCTGATACTTTTTCGACGGCTCTCGCAAGCGCGCGCTCTTTTCACCAAACAAAGCAGCCAGAAACGAAGGCCCCGTCGAAAATCCCACGCGAATTTTCGTCCTAAACAACAAGAAAATTTGGGGCGACAAGAAGGAATGTTCGCTCTATCGACAATTCGTTGATTGACATTTTTAGAGCGAAACAGATGGAACATCTCTCATTTCTCACGCGAGCAAACATGCTCCATCTCGATATGTTTGTGTTTAGTTTCCTTTTAGACAGCCATCTGCCCAACCAATTTTCAAGATGAAGATGAAGGAAGCCAACCAAATATGGCGTGAACATTGTTTGTTTTATTGAGACAAATTCCGGAATATTTTAGTTCTGTTCTTTTCACGTCATCATCATGCGATAACCCAATATAGTTAGTAAACATCCGAATACACATACCTCAATTATCTACCGTAATCCAGGTCAAAAACTAGAGAATACACCCAAATGTGTATTTGCGAACGTCCTCCATTTTCTTTTGTTATATGTTTTTTTTTGTTTTCAGGCAGAGACAGGTGCATTTCAAGTTTCCAAATTAAATTATTAATCAGGTTGAATGTGGTTCAAACTACAACGTTGTTTGAAAAAATTTCTCCAACAAGTCACACTGGAATTTTGTTTTATAGTAGTGTGTCCTGCATACGACCACTGGGTTTAATCGGGGATTATCGATTTTGGGTTAGACACTTTGTTTTACAACTCGCTGTCAAGAGTTGCAAAAATTTGAGGAACCACGTTACCTCGCTAAATGATTCATGTGGATTCTCAAATGCACTTCTTATGAGTGACCATTCTCAAATGTCGTTCAAGTTTGTCTGCGACCTCTCAACTTTTGCCCTCCACTTGCTATCGAAGCTCATCAGCTCATTATATCGATTTCAGAAAAAAGCGACAACGGCCGTCCGGGCGAAAAGAAACAAAAAATGTTGTTTTTTTCACTTTTTCTCTTCTGTGCTGCATTTTTGGCATCGGTCCAACTCGTGATCCATTCAGTATGTGTGTCGTGTTGGATGCGTGCCAATTTTTGTCCTTCTTCTCCTTCGTCTTTTTTTTTATTATTTTTCTTTTTCCTTTTTCTCTTTTCATCCTCTCGTCCTTAGCACTCGCTTTTCTCCTCTTTTTCCCTTCTATTCTTCATTCATGTTGACATTTTTCGGGGCCTCCCCCACTTTTTCTAAATTCACTATTTTTAAGGCCTAAACCAGGACCACGTGCCAATAAGTTTTCAAGCTATTCAGCTTACAAGTCAATAATTTTTATTCAGAAAAACTCTGAAATTCAAGCTTTTTTTCTCGAAAAAAAATTCCCAAATGATCTATCGATTTTATTCCCTATTAGACCGCAAAACAAAAAACTTTCACACATTTTCTTTTTTTCTGAACAATAGCAGGTGGATTGCGCAACAATACCAAACGTATTCGTATAGAATTTGCCTCGTTTTTCAATTTCTCCATGCCTAAAATATCGATTTTGCAGGAATGTTGCGCTACTGAAGCAACCGTCAGATCTAAACCAAGAGAAACGTGTTGCATTTTATTCATAATAAATTTCCAACCAACCAAAATCAACTAAACACGTCAACAAAAACACCATCACCATCCAACATAATTCAAATTTACGGGTAGCCGACACCATCACCAAACAACCACATACAAACAATCAAAAATGGTGAGCAGACTGGTGAAAGCAATGGGCGCACTGTCACAAGCGGATGATGGTGAGTTGGATCAGGGACCAAAACACAGCTGTCAGTTGTGTGCCACTTTCAAAGATCCATGACTAAAGTATAGTTGGACAAATCACCCTGACTGGTGATATTGTTCGTTAGAGCGCATTTTCTGCATTCATTCCTTCTTTGTTTTGTTATGACGCAAAAAGCGACTAGAAAAAAAATGTGTACTTCCAACATGACAAAAAGCAGCAAGCAAGAGAGAAAAAACCACCGTACCACCCAGTTAACGACGACGAAAACAACAATGAAATATATGTAGAAAACCCAATTAAATTTATGCACTCCATCCTTCTTCGTCATGTGTATATATATTATTTTTTCCCTATTTTCAGACGACACAAATCAAGAGCAACAACGTCGTAAAAGTGCGCGCTTGAGCAATCGTCGTGGTGGCGCGGGTGGCAGCGGCGGTGTCAATAACTCATCGTCGGCTGACAACAACAAAGACGACGTCAGATCGATTCACGATTCGGGTACCGAATCGGATGAGGAGGAGATGGAATCGATCGCATTGCATCGTCAACAGCTTGCACATTTTGGTAGGGATTTTTGTGGAATGGAAAAGATAGACATAAGAGGCTAGATAATGAGATGGAATAGTGGGGTGGAAAAGGGGGGGGGGGTCGGCAATACGCGTCGCCGCATAATAATTACCTAGTTTTATGTGTGAGTGTATGTGTATCCGTGTTGGCAAATATAATTCCATATTTATTATTAATAGAGTAGTTGGAGGGATTTAAAACGCTGAAATTCCAGATCCCTTCTCAACCTATGCCAGCTACAATCAGTTCTTGTCTGGCGGCAGTCCACCAACTCTCACAGCCTCTCCACCAGTCCCAAAAGACGTCGACACAGAAAGGTACGTTTCCTGACTTCTTCTTCTCGAGAGCCCATTTTATCTCGGCTCAAAATCATCTCATTTATTATGGCACAAAAAAGGAGTGTAGTAGACGAAGAAGAAGAAGCAGTGGCGGCGGCGGCAAAAAAAGTGTTGCTTTTTATCGGCATCGCGCATCTTTTTTCTCCATCTTTAACGTTTTCGCTCTTAGAGCTTCGAAGGGGCCTTGGTTCTATAAACCAGAAGTCATGTTTCCATTCGAGGTGTCGGATACTGTATGTCTGTGACTGGGGCTGTGTGTGTCATTGTTGTTATATTAAGTATAGAAAGAGAGTGTGGGTGCGTATAGTAAACATTTATTTATGAGAAGAGAAGAGAAATTTGAAAAGATTGGTTTACAAATAGCAGTGTATATAAATTCTTTTTGGAACAATCGAAAATAGCAACTCTCCAGCCAGGAAATTTCAAGGGGAAGTCATATGACACTTTTTTTCTCATTTTGTAGGAGCGGAGAAGGGGGGGGGGCTGATTATAAACAAGGTTTATACTTCAGTGTGGACTTCAATCAAGAATTATCGTTACCAATGGTAACTTGTTCATCAGAGAAGATGAGTTTTCAGTAGGGCGCACATGTTGCTTTGTGTTCAAGGTCCAACAAATCCAACCCTGATATCTGATAGGGAGTTTCAAAAGTACTTCTTATAAAAATGAAAATGTCCCAATGAATCGACACTTGTTTTCCTTGCCAAAACAGTGTGAAAATCGATAAATTGAGAGTTTTGACTCTGATGAAATATGGCAATTCGTTCGAATTTACTAAAAGTCATAAAACCTCGTTTCCTTTTGTTTTTCGATCGGTCAAAAGGAACCAGACAACAACAAAAAACCATAAAAACACAATTTATAACCACCCCGCCCGCTCATTTCCTTTCAATAACTCGATAGATTTCCGACCAATTTTTGGGGTCGCACATCATTTCCGAAATTCGGACAAAAATGTAGAGTGTATATTTTTCTACGAGTATGTGCTGTGCTGTTTTTTTTTTGCCAATTTTCCATCCGTCTTATCGACTCGGACGGCCTGCAGCCGGCCAAAATCATAAAGAGAAACAACTCGAAATAGCAAAGGAGTGGGGATAGACACACAAACATCGCCTATTCTTCAGCATTAGGCGAGGGATAGAGACGCAGCGTAGGATGTTGGGTGGTGTGCTGTGAGGGAGAAAGAAGGACGGCGGTTTTTCTCCTTTCTTTTTTTTTTCCTTTTTCTCGGTGTGAGTGAGTGTATGTTGGGAAAATGAAGAAGGGATGTATGTATGTACTTCGAAGACGTGAAGGAAGCAAAAGTGTTAACGATGAGAACAGAAATACAATCATAACTAATGAAATTACCCAGTCGAAAACCCATAAATTTTCAGCTGGGACAGTTTCGGCCGCGAAAGTGGCATCATGACCGGTGACAACGATTCGGACACCGACGGCGCTGCGACTCCAACACCATTGCGTCGCAGAATGACACGTGGCGACGACGATACTTGGAGCACTGGAGGAGGAGAGAAACGAAGACATAGCATGACTATGAACGATCATCCAATCGCTTGGAGATTGCGCAGTTTCACAACTGGTGAGAATTAGTGATCAGCGGTTGGAAAGTATGAATTCTTTTATATTTCAGAACCAGTCCGACCAGTGAAAATTGCTGCTCGTCGTGCTCCAGTTCGCATCATCATCAACCGCCCACTCGCCTACTTTCCACCACAAATGGGTTAGTATTTTCTGCTTTTAAGATGTCATAAATTGTAATGACAATGTGCATTTCATTACGGAGCCTTTTTATCTTGAAAAAATAGAGCTGATGGGTCTCGGCTTTATGTGAAAGCACAGCTTTTGACTTTAAAAAAAACGCATATGGTTGTTCTAGTTATTCAATATAACGTTTCTTACAGAAGCCTATCAACTTGGTGGACCAGTTGAAGCCGAGATTGCATCGACTGAATTAATCCCAGCACCGGCGCCAAAACGCAATCGACGCAACAGCCACCGTCCATCATTGGATTTTGAGAAAATGGTCGAGAACCGCATCGAGGCCGAAGCCGACGACGATCTCCCACAAAAGCCAACAACACGTTCGTCTCACTAAGAAGAGGCGACGTTTTTCTTTTCACTCAACACATCGATTATTCGAAATCTCGAAAATGGGTTTTGCTCAATTATACGGGCGTGGCAGAAAAAAGTCAACAAGTATATCGATTCGAACTCATTGTTTTTATTCTTTGTTTTAATATTCCAAGTACGTGTAGTTGTTTAAGCTTTATAATCATTTTGTTTGTTTCTTGCGTATCTCCTCTCTTAGCATTTTTTGTTCGATTTACTTTACCTTCCACCACCACCATCTTCTACCAGCCCGTACCACAACTTCCCAATGTCGAGATTTCGTCGGATCGCGTGATTCCACCCCTTTTCTATATGTCCTTTCTATTATTTAGTATTTTTCTTTTTAGCAATTTCTTCTCAAGCAGTAGTTAACCACTTTACGCTTCGCATTTTTTTCACCTTCTGTTTTGTTTTTTCTTTGTTCCTGTGCGTGCCCTTCTTTTCATTGTTCTCACTCTCATTTCACAATTATTTTGCCGCTGGCCGCCTTGTCCCGATTTCGAATCACACAACCATTTTCTTACCTCGCATTGATCTTCCCTGCTCCCGAGGGATTCTTGATCATGCCTAATAATATGTCATCCAAAAATCCCTCACCCCCCGTAATAAGACCAATGAGAGCCATTGCTCGTCGATTTTATTATTTATGTTATTTGAAAATCCAGGAAAATTCGTGAAAAAATCTACCAAAAAAGATAAAAATCCCACGAAAAGTACAAAAACAGCTAGTTTTCTCTTATCTTCATCCCGTTTTTTATTTGTGATTTATCTTTTTCTTCTATCCTATTAACATTCTCGTGTTCAATTAATTTTTGATGGTTTTCTTTAATTTTTAATCAATTTGTTGCATAAATAAAATTTAGTTAATGAACATTTGCGGTTGTTAGTTATTAGAACATTGTACCCCATGAATTATACAAATCTATGTCTCCACAGACGAATGCCAATTCAAGATGTTTGAGTGTGCCTTTGGGACTTGTAATTTACAAAGGTTATTAGATATTTTTTCCAGGAAGACCGTACAGTGACAAATAGATTGAGTTATTCAAATTGGTGTCGAGATGTTTCAAAATTCATCATGAATATGCTCTCACCTCGTAGGAAAATCTGGATGCTATCAAGTTTTTAATCCACCTCGAAAAAAATTCAAGTTTAGAAGTTCGGAAGCTATTTTAATATTTGTAAAAAATAAAATATAAAACATAAGAATGGATAAATAAATGAAACTGCGAACAAGTCGCCGGTCATGCAGCGGAGCGCCGTGAGTCGAGAATATTAATATTACATCAGAAAATATAACATACTTCCAATAGTTTGATTTCAAAAACTATAAATTCATTGAAATAATTCTGAAAATCGATGATTCCTTATGTTTCAGAGTTCAAATAGGTCATGCAGTAAAATACTTATGTTAATCTTAATTCAAACGATTTTACAAATCTGGCTCAGATCTTGGATCCGTAATAACCTAGTACACAGTACTGAAATAATTATTCTATTTTGTTTCAGTTTCCAACTTTGAGTTTTTAAAAATCCATTTTCTCATTCTAATATTTTCCGACATTAAAAAATATTTTGGTTTTTTCTGTTTATGACGAACAATAAATTACATAATAACACAATACAATGCAGAAAAAGGCACAATTCAGAATATGATTAGGCATCGGAAAAATACAAATAAATTTATGAATAAATAAATGTGATTTTAGGAAAAGTATCCGTTTCACTACCAATGAAAAATATTTAAGGAAAATCGAAAAAAAAACACCACCTAATGATAAAACCAAACTGTTAATCACCTTCAAAACGGCCTTTCGGCATTTTCAAAAGCGCTTCATAGTCAATATCACCATCGGACGTCATCGGAACATCACCAGCACCACCAAATGTTTTCGACGCCACACCACCCATTTTACTGAGAGCAAGTTGTGCGAGTCCGAATTTGTCGTAATCGTAACTACTCACTCCACTGAAAACCCATTTGTGACAAAGAAAAACGTGAATGAAACGGCAAACAAAAACTACGCCTGGCATAAGAGGTAAGAAGGTCTACTGACTATTTTGGTTACACTAGAAGGCCCAGTTCCTTAGATTCCTGATTTGTGATTTCGAAACTTTTTATGATCGAAATCGAATCCCACAAGTATTTCTGAAACTGTTTGTAACATAAATCGTTTTTTTTTTTTTTTTTTNATTTTTAGAATTTTGTTGAAATTGTTGATTCTTTTCGGGTTTGTTTTTTTTTTCAAATTTTTTTGAATCTGTTTTTGGATCTATATTCTGACTTAGCAGTTCGGATTTTAAAAGTTCTGAATAGCTTTTTTCGAACAAGTCAGACCCTTACTATCTTCTTATACCAGGTATACAAAAAACATGAAAAGTGAAATTTCAGAAAAATCGGACGGACAAAGATGCTTGTTAGAAAAACGACACAGTTTATTAATTATCACATTATCACAAATTTTTGTCAAGCCACTCTTGACCCACCACCATTCTTGGTTTTGTTGACGCAATTTGAGTGCTAGAACAGAACATGTAAATTGAAGACATGAATAAACGTATTTTTCTGTGATTTATTATAAGCATGAGCTAGCTATTATTCTGCGTGTTCTGTGAGGTAAAAGACAAAAAATAACTGACCTTGTTAGCCACCACATAATCAATGGTTGAGTGACAACAACGAATCCGAGCAATAACAATTTCCGTTTTCTGCCTCCATCGTCGCCGTAGTGTGATGAGTTATCGAATACGAAATGTGAGACAGTTCGGAGCTGAAAATAAACAATATATCAGAAATTATCGCAAAATCAATTTTACCAAAAACAATACAAGAGCCAAAGATGAGTAGGCAAGTGCAAAATAGTAGAATGTCTTGTCTCCAATCATGAACAAAAGTAGACATACGATCATGCTGAAATTAATTTATTTATTGAAAAGAAAAGTTTTTTATGACTTAAGCTACTGTTTTACGAAGAAATCTCTTTGAAATCATCTTAAAAAAGTGACTGAATTTGATTCTTTCAGTTTGTCACGATATTATTTTTACTCCTGATATCACAGTTCGAAAAATTAGCAGTTTTTCATTGAAGAGAAACATATATAATATTTTAACAACTTTGATGATAAATTATTAACAGAAAAACTTACTGGGTAAATTTGTAAGTGCTGTAAGCTAATGAATGCCAGACGGATAGAGCCTGAAAAATGTAATTGAAAAAGTTTCATAAAACTTTGAGGTTGAAATTTAACTTGTTTTTTTAAAGGCGGGGTAAAAGAAGTTGGCCAGTTGCTCCTGAGGGTTTTACTATGAATAATGTGCTTTTTCATTTAGAAGAAACTAACTAACTCAATTCACCCCACTTTCAAATCAGTTTTTTGAAATAAAAAATGGCAAAAAAACTCACAGATGATATATTCATAATGTATTTACTGATGAATATAGCAATATTTTCCAAAATCACCCAAATGAACGCGTTACTCGTTAGAATACCCAAAATTTCTGGTGAAAATCGTCCTTGTGTTCCCAAAACAAACCCCGAAACCAAAACATAAGTCAAAAACGCCATCAAAGGTATATAAAGATCCGGCGCATTCACATCCTCTTTGGCGGGATACGGTTCAGAAGATCCGCTGAATTTGAGGCTCCAATCTCTGTGGAAGAATGGGAAGAATAGAATGCCGAGTTTTTTGCCGACGTAAGCATTATCCACGGAAAAGTAGTATTTGAGATTGAAGGTTCCGAGGTATTTCGTGAGTTTTTCCTTTTGTTGCTCGGCAAATTGACCTCCAAACTGTTTAGCAGCATTCAGCATAGGATCAGACATAAATTGTTGAGGTTGGAACCCTCCGTAAGCTAAATTTTCTATATATTTGAAGATTAATTTTCGCAAAAAACTAACTGTTTTGTTGATATGACTGTTGTTGTTGTTGTTGTTGCTGTGGTTGTGAGAAATCTTGCGGCTGCATATATCCCCCATACTGTTGTTGTTGTTGTTGTTGTTGTTGTTGTTGTGGTTGTGCTGGAGGAGGTTGAGAATACCCTTGCTGTTGATTTTGTGAATAGCCATAATTCGTACTAAAAATGAAAATAATTAATTAAATATAGAAAAAACTAAAATTCTTACTTATGGGTCGGTTGTTGAGCGGGTTGTGAATACCCAGTGTTCCATTGTTCGGTATTCCAATCGTTTCCCCACTCGTTTGACATCTAAAATATGAATTTGGTTGTGAGAAGCTTGAAAAAACAAAAAAATAAAAATAAAAATATTGTTGGTTATTTTCTGCAGACACCACCCACTCCGCAAACACACAACTTGACGAAGTTTAAACTAAAAAAGAGGAAAAAGATGAAGCACCGTAATTTCGGAATAAATTGACAATTACCAGCTCGTCAGTATTTGGTTTTCCGATGTAAACACCTGCAAAAGCAACATCTCCATGTTAATAACCTGAAAAAATAAAAATTGACTTCCCTTTTCGCAGCACTTTAGGTACTCGTCGGTCTTATGTCTCTTCCAAACTAATCAAGAATATGCTTTTAAAATGCATGTTACCACTTGGTCTTTGAACATCTTCCAAAAATGATATTCGATACATTTTCTAGTGTTATTGTCTGCAGAAAAAATGCTGTTTTTTTCCTGGTGAAGAACTCATATTTTCTAGGAGCTTTCAAACGGATATGTCTACAAAATTCATGAGGAAGTGCATATTTCCTTTGGTTTTTTTGCAATAGTGTTTATGAAAAAATGATTTTATTACGGGGAACGAAATTCCGGAATTATTTTTCTGCCTATCTTTTGTGGGCTAGATGGATATACTCTTGTACAGATACCATTTCACATTGTTGCGTGAGAAGACGAAAAAATAGAAAAATCTTTCCTACTTTCGAAATATAGAAATTCATTCGAGTCGGTCTAACTCCAAAAAAATTTCAGAACAAAATCAAATGAGGATAAGGAAAAATTTTGGGAGCTGGGATATGTTTCATAGAGTAGTTATAAATTGAGAGCAGTTTTAATTTAAGAAATTCTGGTTTTCGAGTTCAATTTGAGATTAAAACTACATGAATAATTTGACTTTGATCCTGTTTACACACTATTTTGAAACCAAGGTGATCCTTTGAGCTTATTAAACGATAAAAATATTCTTACTGGTCTTTTAGATTCAATTATTTTGTAGTTTCCTAAAATTTTTGTGGGTATTTTTTGAATCTGGTAGTTCCAGAAACAGAATTTCTGTATCGCACTGAAACTAACCCGATCAGAAAAAAACGGACCTGGTACCATTTTTTCGAGTTTCCCTAGAATCGGATCTAAAAATAAGACCAGAACGTTTTGGATGAACTTGAATGTTCTGGCCCGAGTTTCGGGTCCGATTCAAGCAAACTCAAAAATAGGACCAGGCCGGTGTTTTTGATCCGGTCCAATTCAGAGATATTTTCGAGTCGTCTAGTTCGTTTCTGCGACATGGTCCGATTCATATGGTCCGTCTCAGAAATTGCATTCGAATCTCAGTCCGTTATGTATACATAGGGAATCATTTTTCATTAGCTTTGATTTTTGAACGTTGTGTTCACCTTGTAGAAAATGTTTTGTTAATGTTCGTCTTGTTTTTTGAACTGTTTTTCTCTAAAACAAGGGTTTTATAATAACCATGAAATATCTCGGTGATATTTTTAGGAATTAATGACGAGAAACAGAACATCAACATCATTATCTTGTTCATTAAAAATCAAAACCAAAATACAATGATTCTTTGAAAAACGAAACATTGTTTCGGTCAAAAAAAAACCCCATAAAAAATCCCCCAAAAACCTCCCAAAATAGCCAATTCTTTGTGTTCTGGCCAAGACACTCTTTGCAAAAACATTCAAAACCAAACTAATTTTTCGCCCTCTTTTTTTTACTACTCAGGTTCTTATGTACCCACATTTTCTCAGACTTCTTTCCTTTTCATTTTTTTTCTATGCAAAATCACTCGAACAAACTTGTTTATTTTTTTTCATTCATATATTTCCTTGTCCAATCTATGTACATAGATCTCCAAGTTTTATATTTTTCTCTTGTGCGTACACACTTTTATCTCAAAAAAAACGCTTTCCAAATTCCCACGGGGTCAATCACCTACCTCAATACTTTTCCTTCTTTTTTTGTTGCTTATTCATCTTATCTCACATACATAAAATATAAGATGGGCGGCGCCTTAGGTACGGTAGCTTAAGTCAAGTATTTTCAGTTATCATGTCACAGATACATAAAAAATTGAACAATTCTTTACTCTTTTGTTTTTGGACATTGTTTTTTTTTCAAAAAAAAAATCAGTATTCAAGAGAAGTACACAAAGTGTTATTCAATTCCTCTTCTTTTCGACATTTCAGTCTCTTTTTCAGACATTTCTTCTTCATTTTTCAAAAATAAAAATCTCGAAAATAGTACACACGTCATATGGCACCAAAATACAAGCTACCGAAAAAAGATTCATTTTTTTTTGTCTCTATGTTTGTCCGGAATTATTGTGGTCTCCGAATCCTCTTGTTTTTCGTCGCCTATTCCATCCTTCTTCTTCTTCTTCTTCTTATCCTCGCCTTCTTATTCAATTATTTTTTTTCGTGTATTATACATTTATTCACACTTTCATTCTGACAATTTATAATAGATAATTGATTTTTTTTGTCGTTTTTGTGAACTTTTTTTGCAATTAAATGAAAAACAAAAAAAGCAGAAGTTGTTTTGTCAAAAATAATTAGCACTGAACGAAAAGTCCTCTTTAGGTATGCTGTGGATGTTTATCTTCATAGTACGTGGGTAAAAATACGGTGTGTTAAAAATCTAATTTCAAATAACGTCTGAAAGTAGAACCACAAAAAATAATTTTCAGAAAAAATTCTCATTTTAATATGCTGATTCGTTGCTTTAAATGTTTATTGTTTTTGTAAAAAAAATATGAAAAAATAATTGAGAATTTTTAACATAAATAGTGTAACAACTCTTTGGAAAAATAATACATGTTTCTTGCAACAACAGTCGGATTTTTGTCCGACTTCCTGTAAACATCTACAATTTTAGAACTTTCCACTTTCAAATTTTAGTTCAAAACACATTTACTTTCATGCTCAAACTATCCTGAGTTCAACCCCATGGTGATCAAAATTATTTTTATTTCCAATAAATCTATTTTACAATTTTCACACAAGAAAGTATGCAGTATATTTAGAGAAAAATGAGCTAGATACCCAGTTTTTGGTACTTATCTAGATTTCATCTATTTGGTCTGAACCCAATCGGGATTTAAAAAAAAAGTTAAAGCAAGGCTTTTGACAATTTGTTCTTGAATCCAAAAC
Source organism: Caenorhabditis sp. 38 MB-2015 (assembly GCA_900536415.3). NCBI lineage: Eukaryota > Metazoa > Nematoda > Chromadorea > Rhabditida > Rhabditidae > Caenorhabditis > Caenorhabditis quiockensis. The sequence goes on along the minus strand of LR549134.1, from coordinate 117,962 downwards.
AGTGAGCCCCTTCTTAGTACTCAAATAAAAAATTTCTAACTTTGTAATTTAGAAACTTTCCACCTATATATAATCGTGAAAGGGTGTATGTGTATGGTTTCTTTTTCAACAAAAAAATCACTGTTTCCAAAACCATTTAAACACAAAACAGAGAAATAGTTCTTGATTCTTTCTTCTTTGTATACACACTCATTCATGTTTGAAACTAATTAGAAACATTGAAAAAGTGAATTTCGTGAAATAAATATATTCAAAGTTAAATCCCTGCTCTTTTCTCATTGTTGTGCCTTCAGGCCGAGTTTTCTCAGTTTAGTTCAGGTCCGCGACTTTTTCGGGAGAAAGGGGTTTTTGAGCACCTCATCAAATACCTTTAACCAATATTCAATTCACTAACTCTCTGGTCAGTAGTTTATTAACGTGAACGTGAGTATGGATGCAAAGGGGTCTTGTCTTTTAAAGGAAGTCTTTCTCTTTAAATTTTAGTCTTCAAAATGAAAAAATCGAAAAATTAATTTTTTTCAAAAATTAATAAAAGTACTTTCACGTGGAATAATATGTTTCGGGTTGACACTGCATACACTTTGACGCACAATTACGACCAAACGGAATTAAACGCGGGAAAAAATAATTAAATTCCGAATTTAAAAATAATATTTTTTCTTTTTATTCTAAAATTTTTTGTCGAAAATGAAATTTTCATTTTTTGAGAATTGGAAGAGTGGGTATTTAAGTATTGAACTTTAGTTTAATGAAAGAAAAATAGAGGGTCATTTAAAGGAAGTCTTTCTCTTTAAATTTTAGTCTTCAAAATGAAAAAATCGAAAAATTAATTTTTTTCAAAAATTAATAAAAGTACTTTCACGTGGAATAATATGTTTCGGGTTGACACTGCATACACTTTGACGCACAATTACGACCAAACGGAATTAAACGCGGGAAAAAATAATTAAATTCCGAATTTAAAAATAATATTTTTTCTTTTTATTCTAAAATTTTTTGTCGAAAATGAAATTTTCATTTTTTGAGAATTGGAAGAGTGGGTATTTAAGTATTGAACTTTAGTTTAATGAAAGAAAAATAGAGGGTCATTTAAAGGGATTGATTTCCTTTAAAGGGATTGATTTCCTTTAAAAAACCAGTTTTCAGTTCAGAAAATATTTTGAAAGATCAGAAAGAGTCTAGTATTAGTACAAAGTCCAATGTTTTGAATTGGTCGAGCATCTTTCGATTTCTTGCGATGATCAGATAAGTTTTTAATCTTCTCAGAAAATTTCTGAAATTCTGTTGATTAATTAAAACAAAGTGCATTTGACCTAATTTAATTGACATTTTTTATGTTTCATTGCTATCAAATTCAGACCTGAAAGCTTCGAGCCAATCCTGCACTTCTTCTGCCCCATCCAAATTCTGCAAATTTTGCAAAATCGTTTTTTTTTTTTCAAACAATAATAACACTTATGAGCAATCAGCGTGAGAGCCGAAAAACAGAAGAAGAATAGGAAATTACCATGTGCAAATGACATTGTGAGCAATTGGCACGTGGGCCAATATCTGCATTTTCAGACAAACTATAACATTTTTCGTTTTCTGGTCAAACACATAAATTTCAGCTATTTTTTGCCTGAAAACAGCTTTTTTGAGCCACAATAAAATTCAATTTCCAGTTTATCATACTTTTTTGTGTATGTGTTTGTGTGTGTTTTTCTTTCGGACGAATGACTGAAAAAGGTTCTGCAATTTGCAAAAACACCAATCACATAAAAACTTTGATACTTAAAAGAATGAAAAAACACGGAAGAAAACAAATGTTGTTTTTTTCAAATTTGTGGAATTAGGATTTTTGAAAATAATAGGATTGATTACGATATTCAAGAAAGTCTTTGATATTTACAAAAATATTCTGTTTTGATTCTTGTTCATGTCTATAAAAAAATCAAAACACACTTTTCTGAAACTATGTTATATTTTTGTTTTATTTATCTTATGGTTAACTCATGAATCGAAAAAAAAAGAACCTACAGTATTCTTGAGACTTCCCTTATTCTTGTTTTTATATAAATGAGTAATAACTTGGTCTGACAAACAGACAAACATGTTGTCGGAAATGCCTCAGTCGGTACGATTTCCGCTTTTCAATCATGAGAATAGTGTTCTGTCAACTTCTGTTTCGATCATTTGTATATGAGTTTTGCATATGATGATAATCCTTCTTTCTTTGGTTTTGTCAAAAAAGGAGCACGGTGGGAAAATAAGTTGGTCTTAGCGCCTTTTTTATAGTACAACTCCTAAGGGAATTTTAACCGGAAGGTCTAGTTTCCGAGAAACATTTTGTTGCACCACGTGGTGCAATAAAAACTGGATGGAACAACATTCACTTTTTAAATTTGACAGAAATTTTCTCCTCTAATATCAGACTTTTTAAAAACCAGTTCATAAGAGTTATAGCTTTTCAGTGATGCTCTTCGTTGTGATCAGCTCGTTAGCTCATAAATTTCCAAATTATAACTTTCGAATAAAATTTTCTCGATTACTAGACTTGTCGTTAAAAAAAATCCCTCGATGGATTCATTTTTGAAAAAATGTGCTTTCACATTATTTTTACCCTATCTTTAAGTTCGCCCTGAATTTTCTCCAATATCAGAAGTGTCGATGAAAATTCCCGGTAAAGTTTTGCTATTTAAAAAGTGCTTCTTCTTATGAATTCATTTTTGAATAATCTAATACCCTTCATATCCTTCCTTATACAGTAGCGATCAAAAGTTTACACCGCTTCAGTAAAATCGTCATATTTCAGCTCAAAATAGTCCGTATGGCCCCATATTCCGCACAGTTATGCTTAATGATATCAGTAATGTGCTCCAGTTTTTGTAAGACCATATCTGAAAAATTGAACTTCTGAAAAAAATTTTTTTGAAAATTTTCAGTTTTTGAAAAAATAAATTTTTTTCCTAGACACTTTGGAAAAAGTTTTTTAAATTTCTGTAATTTTGGAGGTCCATTAGCATTGGATTAGTACGTCTGTTACCAAAATTTGGAGTAGATTTATCAACTTTGAGCCACGCTAGACACTTTTGAAATTTCCCTGTATTTTCAAAAAAAAAAACCTTAAAATTCGAAAAAATTTTTTTTTTGAAAAACCCATCCGAGAAATGTTTCTAACAGTCTGAAAGATCATTTTGGCAATAAAAAACGTTTTCCAAAGTGTCTAGGAAAAAAGTTATTTTTTCAAAAACTGAAAATTTTCAGAAATTTTTTTTCAGAAGTTCAATTTTTCAGATATGGTCTTACAAAAACTGGAGCACATTACTGATATCATTAAGCATAATTGTGCGAAATATGGGGCCATACGGACTATTTTGAGCTGAGATATGACGATTTTACTGAAGCGGTGTAAACTTTTGATCGCTACTGTATCTCGATTCGAACAAGTTTATATTGTGCTTATTTTGCTCTTCAAAAACCTGAATCCAAAAAAGTCCTTGAGTAGGACCAAAATATAAAATCTTTGAATAATTCACTATTCTCTGAATCGTGTTCAAGATCAGTTTTTCTCAAACATCACAACCCTTACTCGGGGAAAAAACGGCAAGAGTGTCGCAAGGCTTTTTCCTTGTCGCAAGCTTGCGGCAGTTTGTCGCAAACTTGCGACACATTCTTTCTGGCGCAAGGGTGTCGCAAGCCGTGCAGTAGTTTTGCTGCTAGATGTCGCAAAGCTTGCGACTATTGGCGCAAGAACACCGCAAGCCTTGCGACAAACTGTCGCAAGCTTGCCGATTTTTCCCCGAGTACATTTTGGTTTTTTCACATTGAAAGACATTTGTGAAAAACTGCATTTTTGAAGTTAGCAATTGTTGTAAACTTTATGTCTAATGTTTCAAATGGGAATTTTTTGTTTATAAAATCATCAAGTGCAGAAAAAACATTTGTTTCGTTTTTTTTGTGCTGAAGTCGACACTTTTTTTTGTGTGAAAGGACCCGTTTTTAAATTACTGATGTTCTGGTCTTAACTTCATTTCACCTAATATTTAATGCTGATCATTTTTGATAAAATGCACTTGTTTGCTTCAGAAGCCCATGCTATGAGGAAAACGGAAACGAAAAATAATTATGTTAACATTTTCGAGCTGTTTACAATGACGGGCACGTGTAAATAATGTACTTAAAATGTTTATTTTTTTCTGAATCTTTTCTCACGGGCACATGAGCCAGCCTGGACCGCTCACGGCTTATTTACTGATAAAGAATCCATTGGGTTTATATAAGAGTATAAAATTTTCATCAATTGCCATCCCTATTTCTTCAAAAATTAGTTTGAAAACCTCAACCGGATCAGCAAATCTCATAAAAATTTTTATTGCTCTATTATCTTTTTTTTTCAAACCACAGTAGTCTTTTTCTTTGTTTTTCAATTTTCAAAAAAAAAAGCAAATTCTTTCTGTGAGAATGTGAAAAATACACGGAAGTATACATATGTTCCACAAAAGCATATGATTCACAATTTTTGTCTCCCCCCACTCTCTTCGTTGAAAAAGTTCACAAGAATAACATGTCCAAACAAGATCTCAAAAAATCCTGACAACTCGTCAGACAAACCCTCCCTTCTCATCTCTTCACATCTTTTTGTTCTCAAACACTATTTTTCACTTGAAATTTTCGAAACAGCTCATCAATTTTGTGAGCCCAACCACCTGCTCTTTTCACTTCGCGGGGTTTTTCTCGTCTGAAGGCAGTAGCTTGGGTGTGAAATTAAATCTTTTGTGTTTTTCCAGTTGCTGGCTGGCTGTGATAATATATTTTCTTCATTATTATTGTTTTTCATGATATATTTTTTATAAAAGTAGTCCAAGAATACTGTAATTCGTCATTAGTCAAATGATGTATTGAGGTTGGTTCCTAAATCCCTAAGGACAGATCAGTTAAAAACACGCATATTTTTAGAACATTATATATTGGCTAGACCTGCTAATACCAGGAAGGCTCCTCTTTGTTTATAGTCCTCCTTTGTTTTCGAATTGAGATATATTTTTCGTTTTTTCATACCTGATCGGATTTCATTCGTTTTTCCTAGAAGCTGCTAATTTGTAAACTGATACCTGTGAAAATGCCAGTTGTTTGTTTTCGATCCACAAAAAAACTGAAAACCTCACATTTTCATAGTACGGTAGGTCAATGACCTTTCTGGTAAGCAAGCTAGCTCAAATCAAATTTACAAGCACTTTACTCTAATTTATCCCGAATTTCCAATAATTGAGGATTTTTAATTGTTGTTTACTATAGTAGTTCCTTTTTAGTCAGATTTCTTTGAATTCTCCGCATTTTTTCCGGTTATTTATATTCCGAAGAAACATGTGAGTTTTTGCAAAATATTGAAAAAAGTGAGTGTTTTCTCGAATTTTATATTTTTTTTTATCGAAAAATGAATGGATGCATTTAGATAGAAGAATATTGGATTTTTATTATTCATCTGTTTGTCTGCCATATTTATAGGCACACTCACTCAACTTTTTTTTGATGTGTTGTGTTGAAATAGGTAGCCTGCTGAAAATAGGTGACATTTAGTGCTAGACATTTTTGCAGATGTTAAAAGGTAATACTGTAGTTATGCGTATGATATATGTTGTCCTTTGGTTTGAGTGAACTTTAAAAAATCGAATTTGACGTCGAAAATTTAAATATACCATCTGAACTCGGGGAAAAATCGGCAAGCTTGCGACAGTTTGTCGCAAACTTGCGGCAATTTGTCGCAAACTTGCGACGTTCGGCTGTCGCAAGGCTTGCGGTGTTCTTGCGCCAATAGTCGCAAGCTTTGCGACATCTAGCAGCAAAACTACTGCACGGCTTGCGACACCCTTGCGCCAGAAAAAATGTGTCGCAAATTTGCGACAAACTGCCGCAAGCTTGCGACAAGGAAAAAGCCTTGCGACACGCTTGCCGTTTTTTCCCCGAGAAGTTCGAAAAAAACAAGACCGTGACTTATATGTATGTCATTTTGTCACACTGAGACGAGATCTATAAGATGACGTATGTATGTCTTGTCAGAAAAAAGTTCATATTTTGTTTGACATTTCCTTGTCAGTGTTTTCAGTCTTTGGAATTTTTTCCAACTTTTTTTTAAAGCGTGAATTCAGCGTTTTCTTATCAAGAAAGTAAGGAGCTTTTTAAAATACTTCCAACATTTGATTTTCTCAAATATTAATCGACAGTACCTCAATTTCAAATTTCACTGTTTTTCATGAGAACTGAAACACTGACTTATAAGTTTTATGGGTTTCCAAATTGTAAAGTTCACATTTTTGATTTAGAATTTTTTTTCTGAAACGGGGTATTTTAAGATTTCAAACTCAAGGTGGGCTCACGCCTCTCAAACTAGAGTCCAATGTTTTCCATTGTTTCACTCTAAAAAATGTCTGAATGTAGGTGGTTCTTGACGCAGTCAACATGGACCAAAACTCAGATCCTAAAAAGTTTACCAAATCATAGGGGTATAGGGATAAATCATAGAGGGATTTCTCCAATCTTGTGTTGTTCATGCCTTCATGGTCTCTGGAATGTTTCAATGGTGATCACCATATTCAAAATACGCTATACTTTGAGCTACAGTATTTATCTCTCAAATCATAGACATCTCGTTCAAAATGCATTGAATAGATTTTTTAATATACGCAAATAATCGGCCATTGTTCAACAAATATCTATGACGAATTATTTCAAAAAACCAACAAAATCAACTCAAGTCATAGAATCATTCCAGATCTTTTTCTAACTCAAAAAACTTGAGGCTAGAATAATTCATTTTCAGAATACATAAATAACTGAATGTAGATCCGTGTATTGGGTTTCATAAACATGTTTTCCAAGTATACCAAATTTTTACTGGAATAAAAAACTAACAAATTGACCTTCCAACTGAGAATAAACCCATAGGGACCCTATTTTTGAACTTTGTTCAATTTCGCTTGTTTTCTGAACACATAACTTAAACTGATTTATGTCAACCTTTAATCCACAAAGATGTATATAAATAGGATATTCGGTATGACCCCCATCCGCTTATATATCCAACCCCTTTTTCCCTTTTCTCATTCAGCCGATGGATCAAAAGTCCTCAATCTCACCCCTCCTCACGTCATTTCTCATTTCCTTTGACTCTGCCATCCATTTTTCACCCATCCATTCTGAAACACATCCAAATTGCTCTTTTTTGGTTTCTAAATTATTAATACGTGCATCTTTCTCTTCTAAATTTCTGATCAGTGTCAGGAATTTTTTTTTACTTTTTCTCATATTTGTATCCATAACGTGGGAATGTTAAAGGTACTATTTTTTCATACTACTAGAAAATATCACCTACATTTGTTCGTCACTATTTTTACCAAATGTATTCTTTTCTGGTAATAGTTATAGCCTTTCTGTTCCGCCTTTTTCAACCCTCATCACTTTCATAGAATGTTCGGATATTTTTAATCTAACCCGATTTGTATACTTCTCAAGAACCAAAATCATTTTTCATTTTCAGCATCAAAAATGAACGAAACGGAAGAGAATTCTTGTTCGAAATCGGAAGGTTATGATTCGACTCGATATGCGTTGATTGTTTATGTTGGAACCCCGATAGCTATTGCTGGAGTGTTATGTAATTGGATATTATTTGTGAGTTTTAGAAAGTACTTCGGAAAAAATATGGAGTTTTTTTTCCAGAGATTGTTCATGAAGCTGAAATCCACAAAATCTCCAACACTTTACTTGTTACTTTTAGCAATTTTTGGTGAGTTAGATGGAAGTTAAGGGGTGAGAAATTTATCGTGGTATGTATGAAATCACACTAAAATATCTGAAAACCTATAGAAAACTACAAAATGGAAATGTTTTTGGAACTGGAAAGTTGATTTTTTATTGTTGTTGGATAACTTCTATACAATTTTCTTTTTGTATGCACGATTAGACTAGTTCCAATTTACTTCATCCCGAAACCAACCGAACCCTTTCAAAAAATTTTCGGGGATAGATCAAATGGATGGTCCTGAAACACACATAGTTTGGGCCCGATTCAATGAATCCGATTCAGAAACATCCATTTCGAGTCCGGTTTTTATTGGGGCCTGGTTCTGTTATTTTATTTCTTAACAAAGCACGTTTCCACCTCAATCAGAACTTCTCCAATGGTTTTTGGCTTTTCGATCAAAAAAGATACTTCGATATCAAAACAACAATTTTTGATCTTATTTTTTCAAGCTTCTCAGCAGCTTGAACAAAGCCGGATTATTCCGTTTTTTGTGAAAAAATCTGGATTTGATCCACCCGCAAAAATGAATCTTTGAGACTTGGAACCGTTTCAGGAACTTCAATTTTGTATCATTAAATAATAAAAAAACTACCAAACTAGTTTTTGTCTAGTCCTAAGTGAACAAAAAATTTCAAGAAATCTGATAGGCGAGACTTCTCGAAAACTAAAATCAGCTAAAATTTCCTCACCTGTACAACAACTAACATCAAAATCTCTATTTTTTAGATTTTCTCATGGATCTTCTGTATATTCCCTTCTTCACAGTCGATGCTCTTGCCATTCACAATGAAAATGAATTTCTATATCACATTTGGCACGAATACGCTCTTTTCGTTTTTGGATTAAGCAAATTAAGTAAGCCCCATCCCTACAATCTTACAAAATTGAGCCTAATTTCGCGATTTTCAGTTCAATTTGCTTCAACTTATATCATTCTTTGTGCGACGATTGAGAGATTCATAGTTGTTGCAGAAATATCATCCCTCAACTTCTTGATATCATCCTCTGGCAGGTTTGGAACAGTCATCGCCACCTTCTGCGGTGTACTATTATTACGAGTCCCCGGATTTTTTGAATATCGAATAATTTATCGACCAGATTGTCCAATTTATGCCTGTTATGATTATTCGCCAATTCTCGCCAGCTGGAAACATTATCAAGTTTATAATTTCTACGTCATCAATGTTCTTCAAATCTTTGTGCCATTTGCTCTTTTGCTTTTATTAAATATCTCCATCGTCGTGGTCACAAAACGAAAATTAAGTGGAATCGGTTGGGCGGTAACAACATTCATAGATATGCCGAAGGTCAGCGAGATGATTCGAAAAGAATCCTTGTCGTCGAATCAGCGAAGAAGGGATGAATTACGATATGCAACATGGACTATGGTATCGATCGCAACTACTTATCTATGCTGCTCGTCTCTCTCATTCTTCATCGGTGTCCTAGAGAACGTTCACCCGGAAAACACTTTGTTATTCAATGAAGATGGATCGAGCACAGTGTTTTATACATTGGCAACTGATACTGTTAGTATCCTAGTGGCGGTTAACAGTCTACTTCGTATCTTTGTCTACATGTTATGCAGTCCTAACTTCAGGTGTGTTCTCTTCCGTATATCTACAATGATATGCTAATTTTCATGATAATTACAGGCAGCAGCTTCTTTCTGAATACCCATGCTTCCGGTGCATCTGCTGCCCAAAACACGAAGACACCAAAAAAATCAAAGAAGACAAGAAATTATGCATTGGCTATCAGAACTTGATCATGGGAGCGAGAGTAGACATGCTTTAGAAAGAATTCACTCAATTTTGTACACTTCATCTAATATTTGGTAACATTTTTTTGATACTGGTAAACACTTATTTGTGAAACTTGTAATAAATAAACCTTTTCATTTCATGTCTGTTTACATTTACTTTGATTCGGCCAAAAGTTGAGTAAATATGAAGAGTATATAGATCTGAAAATTTAAGGGTATACCAACAACTTGTACTCACAATGAACTCTAAATTGTAAGTTCCCTAGATAGCCAAAAATTTCAAAAAAGTTATTTTCAATATTTCCAGTTTGATCCTCGCCGCCGTCTTGATCATCTGCGCATTTGTCCAAGAAACATCAGCTCAATACGCATATAATGGATACGGATATCCAGCTTATGGTGGATACTATGGTGATGGCACATATACTACAGATGCCTATGGTTATGCTACAGCCTATCCAACAACAACCTATGCGTATTATGGAAAACGATCTGCTGGATTTCAATCAAATAAATAAGAATTAACTCTTGCCATAAAGAAATAAATTTCTAAAAATTATTTATGGGACGATTTTTTTGTCTATAAAATCTACTGGGTATGTTTCTTGTTACAAAGCAAATCCGATAATCCGGCTGAGAAGAAAACGAGATCAAAAATTGTTGTTTTGATATAAAAATTTTTGATTAAAAAATCAAAATCATTCAGCAGTTTTGTCTGAAAATCAGAGAATAGAAAAATCTTGACCACGTCGTGTATTATTTCCGAAAAATATTTCAGACTGTCAATATCGTTTTCTATGTACTTTCAAATATAATTTTTGTTCAACAGTTCAGCACTTATTTTTTCGACAAATTCATTCTTAATAAAAAATTGAGAAATCAAGAGATAATTTTAACTCGGTGTTCCCATGATGTTGGATAATTGAATTTTAGGTTGAGTTGTGTTGAAGAAACAACTGAAAGATCGAGTAGAAGTAGATAAAAATGGGATCAAAAAACGCTGAGATAATTATTGTCTACGTAGTCAATTTGATTCATTGAAGTTCTCTGAATCAGAAATGTCGTTGAGGCGTTGAGAGTAGCTGATAGTTTACGCTGGATGGTTGTGCTGGATGCTGTTTTTTTGTGTTCATCTACCGTCTCTTCAGCCGCTTGCTGGGTTTCCCACGAACAATGCTTCCTATTCAGTAATGTACTATACAATGTTACCGGTTAAAGCAACACCTGAAGCTAAAATGCATGTCTGTATTGATGATCAACGATAACAAATACTAAAAGTATGACGTGTTCTCTATTACGAACAAAAAAATGATCACGAAAAGTTCAAAAATGACCGAGTTTGAGTCAAATAACGGAAAAAGGCGAAAATCGTTTTGAAAATTCTTCTCAGCACAATCAGCACAAAGTGTGTCAACACTCTGGCCACATACATTTTATATGACGACTTTTCATTTGAAAATGTGGAGAGAAACCCAGTGGACAACGAGAAAAAGTTCACGTAAAAAAATAAAAATATTCATATTTTTGAAACGTCTGCTGAGGAGGTAATTCAAATCTGATTTCCCATGTGAAATTCGAATGGCTGAAACTCACTTCGCTTAAAATAATGTGATTTCATAATTTGGGATCCTAATTTTTTAAATAATAATAATGATTTATTGATTCTAATCACAATATATACAAAAAATTTTTTGACATTTTGACAGTGTTAACTTCAATTTCCAATAGGTTTTGTCGATTTTTTTGGTATCAATTTTTAGCTTCAGGTGTTGCTTTAAACGTTTTCAAACTAAAGAATGTGATTTTATTGGGGAACCGTCAAAAAATGTTTTTCATCGTTTTTGAAATAAAATGCAACGATCTTCCTTATTTCAATGAGAATGAGCAGGCGGGTCCTTCGGGTCCGTGTCTAAATGAAATTCCTCGCCATGAATCTTAATGGTCAATTTCCAATCTGTATTACTCTATCACTACAACAACATTTTCAAAAAAATTTTATTTGTTTGTTTATGAGATCAAATTATTGTTGATTTGGTTGAAATCCAGCAGATCGTTTTCCATAATAAGAATAGGCTGATGGATAGGCTGAAGCATAACCATAAGAAGCATATCCTGTAGCATCACCATAATATCCACCATATGCTGGATATCCGTATCCAGAATATCCGTAGTATTGGGCTGATGTTTTATGGACAAAAGTGCAGATGATCAAGAGAGCGGCGAGGATCAAACTGAAAACAATGAAAATATGAAAAACAGTTAAGAAAGATGGTAAACTTACAATTTGCTAGAGTTCATTGTTGCTTGAATTGGTTGAGTTACTGAAATTTTTTCCCCATTTTATAGTATCTCGTTTGTTTGTATTAGTTTTTTTTTTGAATTACCCGTCAAATAGTACTATTATTAGGTTGTCAAACAGTGCCTGCCGAACATTGCAAATTTCATATTTCAATGAGCAAACTACACAAAATACTGAAAATCTATTTTCTCAAAGAAAAAAAAACATTCCGCTGCAACTCGATTGATTGGAATCGGTATCACTGGACCAGAAGATAGTGCCGAGGTTCCTTTTTTGTCAATCCATCATTCAATGCTGCGACTTTGTCTAGAATTAACAATTTATGTTTTATCACATGAGGTCTACTAACTTTTGATTATTTTTCTAAAATCTCGAATAACAAAAAGTATAGCAAATTGATCGATCGATGGATATATCGCAAGACCTACCATTATTATATTTCCATAAACTCCAAACACAGTTCTAAAAGCGGGAGACAAAAGTAACAATGTGACTGAGGTATACATAAAAACTATTGGAATTATCAATTGAATCAGAAGAGCGTTTAGAAGTTGCAACTAGGATACAAAGCACAAAAATTTTAATAATACAGAATTGCAATGAATTGAGTTATTTTTTTTGTCAACTGTATGTATAACCTACTCATCGACATTGCTCTAAGAACACGATTTTTACCGTGAAAATGGCGAAAAAGAACATAAGAAGTGTTTGTACTGTGATCTATAGGTTCCAAAATCTGCGCTTTTCGAAACTAGAATTGATAGTATAAAGGAATTCGATATTTTATATTTTTCGATATGTTATATTTGTTTGTGGAAAATGAACAAATTTTTGAAGATTAGTGGTTGGTTTTTCAAAAACACCTGAAAATGAGAGTTCTATTATTGTTTTCGTGTTATGATACATTTAGACTTTTGGAATATTGTGAAAACCAGTGGTTCAAAAGAAACATTGTTGTTTTGTTTACATTCATTGAAACAGAAATTAAAAATTTTTTTTATTAGATTGAGAATGAGATCAAATTATTGTTGATTTGGTTGAAATCCAGCAGATCGTTTTCCATAATAAGAATAGGCTGATGGATAGGCTGAAGCATAACCATACGAAGCATATCCTGTGGCATCACCATAATATCCACCATATGCTGGATATCCGTATCCAGAATATCCGTAGTATTGGGCTGATGTTTCATGGACAAATGCGCAGATGATCAAGACGGCGGCGAGGATCAAACTGAAAATATTGAAAATCAATAAAAAATTGAGAAGGATGATAAACTTACAATTTGCTAGAGTTCATTGTGAAAGAGCAGGTTGAATTAAAGAATTATCCCGCCATTTTATAGTATCTCTTTTATTTGCGTAGGTTTTTTTTTTCAATTTCCCGTCAAATAGTACTATTAATATACTGTCAAATAAGAAGGGCGAACATCAAAGCGGCTCATTATTTTATTTTGAAAAAGAGTTTGCGAGGTGAATGAAACCAGAGCTGTTGAAATGGAATGTACCCCAGATGGGCTTTCCAGATTAACTGGGAAGAATGAGTAAATTTTATCACGTGGGAAATTCCAAATAAACATTACCATCCCATTGGAGCCCAGGTGGGCTTTCTTTTTTCTTTCATTTCTTAAAAAAACACTAATTTTTCATGAAATTAACAAAAAAACGACCAATACGTCAGAAAAAGAAATACAAACGTGAACTTTTTCGAAAATTTACAAAAAAAATTTCCCAACTGGGAAAGCCCAGCCCACCCCAGTTTATCTGGTCATTTCTTGAAGTGGGATGGGATGGAATGGGCATTTCTATCTGGGCTATCTGGAGCCCACATTTTTCCCATTTCGACAGCTCTGATGAAACACGTTTAAAGAAAACGACAAAAAGGAATTAAACGCGGCAAAAAATAATCAAATTTTGAATTTAAAAAAATAATATTTTTTCTTTTTATTCCGAAATTGTTTTCGATTTGAATGTTTCGAGGATTAGAAGAGTGCGTATTTGGGTGGTTCACTTCAGTTTAACCAATGAAAAATAGGAGGTAATTTAAAGGGAGTAATTTCCTTTAATCTGACAGCAATCAGTCAGATTGAAAAAATATTGAGAATTTTTCCGAAATAAGGACAACATTACATTTTTTTTTTAGGCGCAGGGATCCGCACTGCGCCTATTTGGGGTTTTTTCTTTTGTTCTCAAGAAATCCAATAATCGTATGTTTGGATAAGTTTTTTTTTAATTTGTTAATTTAAAAACTTTGAGTTTATGTTTGACACATGGTAAGCCGTGAGTCTCGTTAACTCTTTCGATTTGTTGATTTCCATGACTAACACGACATTAAAGATTTCTTCTAAGCTGAGCAAAAACGGTTTCGTGACATAGAAACTTGAAACATTTGGTTTCTTGACCACGTTTTTTTCATGATACGCGGTCAGTTCAAATTTCAGTTGTATTGATTACGTTAACAAGAACAACGAGCATAAAAGTTCAATATTAGTGCATGTACTTTATATGCCATGCTCACCTCAAAATTCAAGAGTGAAAAATTTTTTAATTTTTTGTGATTTTTAATTTTATCATGTTATCATGTATTATTTTGATGTAGCGGATTATTGTTTCATGTTATGTTATAAAACGAACAAAATAGTTGATTTCAAAAATTTTATTGGTTTGTAAATGAGATCAAACTATTGTTGATTTGGTTGAAATCCAGCGGATCGTTTTCCATAATAAGAATAGGCTGATGGATAGGCTGAAGCATAACCATAGGCATTTGAAGCATAAGCAGCACCACCATAATATCCAGCATATGCTGGATATCCGTATCCAGAATATCCGTAGTATTGGGCTGATGTTTCATGGACAAAAGTGCAGATGATCAAGAGAGCGGCGAGGATCAAACTGAAAACAATGAAAATATGAAAAACAGTTAAGAAAGATGGTAAACTTACAATTTGCTAGAGTTCATTGTTGATTGAATTGGTTGAGTTACTGAAAATTTTTCGCCATTTTATAGTATCTAGTTTGTTTGTATTAGTTTTTTTTTTTTGAATCACCCGTCAAATAGTACTCTATTAATAAGTTGTCAAATAATAAATGATGAACGTCAGAGCGGCCAAATTCTTAAAAACTTTTTATGAGATCATATTATTGGGATGATTTTCTATATTAAATCTGAGGTTGAGTAGTGTTGTGTCTATATAACAAATACACGCCTGGATCTATTTATCGTAATTGGTGGCAAATGTGATTTCAGTTTCAGTGGTAATATTTTCAAAAGTCTATCCCTTATAGTAAAATTCAGTGTCAAATATGCGAAAACTGGAAATGCATGGGCTGATTGCCAAAAATATTGGCCCATTATAATTGTGAACGCAGGAAATGTGAAGTAGTTCATTGTCACGTAGATGATTGAATATATTTGATCGGAAGCACAGATAACTATAGACTGATACAATATACTGTTGGCAAATAACTAAAATTGAAAAAAAAAATTAAAAACGAATAAAAAAACAATTCATATTGAGCGGTTGAATAACTTAAAAAATAACAATATAAATGTTTTTGAAATTATGAAGATGATTGGAATATTCCAATGTTTTTTCAGGTAATATGAATGGATCGAAAAACCATGCATAGAATTTAGAATTGAAGCATATAGTTCTTGTGAAGAGAGATGCATATCCTCCGTATGTGACTGGCAAAGTGAGAAAGATGTATGTTTTAGAGCCCCCGTAAACAGCATCGGCTAGAAACGGAAATTTTTCTTGTGAAAAAAGTTAATCGGCAAGGCAAGGAAAATGTATGTCAAATATTAGAGATGAACATCCGAGTTTCCAATTTTTGAATGAAATGTGTGTGAATTACACTTTTCTTCGGGTCCCTTTGACTACATCGAGACGCTTTGGGATCATTGTCTCTGGTTTTCCTGAACTCTTCTGACTGTAATTTTTGATCAGCTAAACTAATTTTTGAACATTCACTCTATTTTGAGAATGTTTTTCAACAAGGCCTCAACCGGAGATTGCTTTCCCCAGACATATTACCTCATAGGTAATGTACTATTTAGTTACGTGATTGTGAACGCACTACCATTACACAAACGTGATTATAAATTGTCAACCACAAGAACCTAACCAGCAACATATAATACTAGATTAAAGAAAAAACATTTATTCTAACCGTTGAAAACAGCACCATACTCTACTTCATTACTAACACTACTTGGATTTCCATCTGCATTATCAACTTCATATGACGCTGAACTAGCAATTGAAGCATCGGGATCGTAGTAGCTAGCAGCAACCATAGCAAGGAGCATGAGAAAAATGAGAGAGAACCTGAAACAGGTAACTATTATAAACATAATTGTAAAATCAAAACTCACAGGTTGATTTGCATTTTATTATGAACAGTAAATGTTGAATACCAATATGAGTTTATATATACCAACGATCAGGTAGTGTGTATGTCAATATTGAGTTACCCGTGGTTCAACGACTGTTCCAAACAAAAATGTCAACAGCAAAATAACAAGTTAACAAAAAAGTGCATTAGAATAACTATTTCAAAATGTTTGAGGCATTTTGTTCCAATGAATTTTGGTAAATATTAGGCTAGTATATAAATTGTGATGATTTCGTGGTTACATTTATTTTTTGGAATTGGAATGAATTTTTTCACGTGAGTTTTTATCTGTTTTCTAGGAGATATCGGGTTTTTCAGAGTTCTCATGTTTTTTATGATTTTGCAATTGGTTGCTTCACAATATTATGATTCTTCACAACAAGTTGCAAGTTCAGAATATTTCGAGAGTACAGATAATGGCGGAAACCCAGTCAATACTGAACCTTTGTTTTTACAATATAATTATTGAATGAAAAATTTTGTCAACTCCATAAAATGTTTCTATTCAAGGCAAACTTCTGGTAAGGTACTAATGAATTAAAAAGCTTCATAACTCCGAAAACCCTAGTATATATTTTTTTAGATGTGTATATTGTTTGTCAAGTTTCAGCCTGTTCAGCCGTACCTATTTTCACTTCATGGTACCCAAAAAAAACCTGAGAAAATTGGGGTACAGTTTTTTTCATAGTTACTGTAAAGTTGACACACTTTTCAAAATTATCAATAGTTTTAACCAAATTTATGTAACACCTATACGTCTAGAACTATTCAATGTTATCGCTGCCAATTGTTTTCGCTTTGATTTCAAATGCATCATCTTCAAAAATTGATCCCTTATCGTCAAGTTCATTGTTAAATAAGCAAAAAACTGGAAACGCGTGGGCTGATTGCCAGAAATATTGTGCAATTATTGTTGTGAAAGCAGGAAGAGTTATGTAATTCATAGCCACGTATATCACTGAAGATATTTGATCGAAAGCACAGATAATGAGGGATTGATACTGTTAGATAGTAACTGAAATTTACAAAAAAAATTCATATTGAGAGGTTGAATAACTTACCCGTTGAGCAGCGGACTGAATAATGTTGTTTTTCGACTTTGAAACTACTATATAACCAATATAGATGTATAGAAAACATGTGAAAATAACAACAGCAATGTTGTTGAAACTATGAAGATGATTGGAATATTCCAATGTTTTTTCAGGTAATATGAATGGATCGAAAAACCATGCATAGAATTTAGAATTGAAGTATATAGTTCTTGTGAAGAGAGATGCATATCCTCCGTATGTGACTGGCAAAGTGAGAAAGATGTATGTTTTAGAGCCCCCGTAAACAGCATCGGCTAGAAATTCATAATCCGATTCAACAACAGCAAAATATTTGCCAAACATGAGCATAGCATAGATACCTAAACCATATGCTCCAAAATAATAGTTCAAAACGGGATATGTGCAATAGACGGTTCCATGAAATGCTAACCATCCAGTCAAAATTGAGCACATACAAATTGCTCCAATATCTATAACACCAATGAAAAACATTATTTTATAACAGGATAGTTTGATCAAATCCGGTGACAACATGATTTTGAGAATCGGAATGAATAAAACTATTGAGACAATACCATACATGATGCTGACAATTCCGATTATAGGCCTCTTTTGGCCAAAAGTTGAAACTCCTGAGAAATTATATAAAGGGATTGATTCGACTCGACCATACTCAAAGACAAGATCCATTGTTCAGAAAGTGAGATAAAAGTGAGTGAAGAACGTTTTATATATCACGAAGTAGAGACGTAAAATATCGTAGTTGAAAGTCTACCTACCGTAATGACTCGGGAAATTAACAATTTCCTGAAAAATTAAAGTTGATGTTACGACTCGAAAACATATAGGGCAAGAGTTTTTTTTAGGAATGCATTTCATCAGGCAAAAACACAGTTACTTTCGAACAGTTTTCTTTAAAAAAAATGGAACCTTCGAGTTCGTTCTTGGTTCTTTAAAACAGGTACTAAAAGATCTTGAAGTATCACTTAATTTACTCAATTCACATTGAACAAAAACCAAAATTCAAGGAAATGCAGATAGACACCAATCACTGTTTATTGTGTGTTTTCTTAGAACATCAACAGAAAATGTTGATTTGTTCTTAAAACTGGAAGACTAGAACAAAACATGAAAACGTGGAAAATTTTATGTCAAAGGGTAGATGAATATTCAAAAAACTTCATTGATTGTCACCCTGTAGTTATCGTTAAAATACTAGAATTTAACTTACTAACCATAGCAGGCAGTTCAACCCGGCGAATGTCGGCAAATAGTTCAAACGTTTCTTATAGAGAAATTAATGCATTTCACTGGTTCAACTTAATTCAGCTGTGGTGGGGACCTAAGAAGAAACGAAAAAAAAAAAAAAAAAAACTTAACCTGGACTTGGTAAAAAAATCCTAGTTTTGCCTGAGTAACCTCAAAATCGGTTCAAAAATAGCCTATTCTGAGAGCCCGATTCCAAATTTTCTTGTTGGTCCATCAAACCCAACCTCTAACAAATTACCATGTTTTTCTCTCCTTCTTCCCACAAACTAGCCACAAACACGATCATGCTAAAAATCAAAAAATCCCGCGAGAATTCAAATTGCCCCCCAACATTTTCGAGGAAAAATTTGTTTGTTTGAGACGTGTTGAAAAGTCAGAAGACTGACAGATTTATGATCAGCTCCTCACACTTTTAACATTGAAATTGTTACACTTTTAATTTCGATTGACTTCTTCTTTTTTTCATTTTTTATTGAAAAGAACCCGAAGTGAAAGAAAAAGTTTGTCTGACTCTGTGTAATCGTCGATTTCCTTTGTCTAGCATTATTTTCTTGTTTTTTTTTCCGAATTCAAATTCCTAGTGACGTCATCGCTTTTGCAGACTCCGCAAGATTTCAATCTAAGTCCAAAATTCAAAAAAAAAAGTTACGAAAAAAACAGAAAATCTCAATCATTTCATGCCACACCCCTTTCTCCATTGACTCTTGGGATTTGACGTTTTTCCTCCTTTTCCTAGTTTTTTTCTTATATTCCTCGCCATTCACCTTCATTCACTTTTAGGCCTCCAAAAAAGTTAATCTCTCGAACTCTAGAAAAAGTTCAAAAAGCTTCCTACCCACTCGTATTTTTTCTTGAGTTCTATTTTTTTTGCCTTGGCTGGCGAACAAACAAGAAAAAGAAGTAAGAGCTCTTAAAAATTCAAGAAGGATTGATGAGGTGTCCTCCTTCTTTTTTTTTGCGGTTGCCTTCTTATTTCTCAAACGACGAATTCATCTTCTTTCAATATTTATGAACTCGTTTTCTTTTATATTTTCATTTTCAGAAATTCATAAATATGAAGATGATGTTTGGGCTCAGTTGAAAAAAGAGCATTTGAGCGGAGCATGTTTACTCGATTCGATTCGAGTTTATTGAAATCGAAACCAAAAGAAAAACCAAAAATAAGGTGGGTTGCCTTTTGATTTTTGAAACCTCAAAAATTTTCTGTTCATTCGATTTTCTTGACACCAAACCACAACACGTTGTGGGCTCTTTGGACCGTGAACAAACCTCAACCACTAATTTTTGAAAAAGCAAGGTATATACTATTTTTCGGAGGTTCTAAAAAATTCTCGACGCTATGTTTTCGAACAAATCCGTGGTTCTGAATTATAATGACTATATTATAGTGCTACCGTGTGACGGGTTAGTTTCAGAAAAAAAAGTTATCTATCTGGCGGACGATTTTTAACATCTTTTTTTTTTTTGAATTTTTTTCATTATTAATGTGACCTTAGCTAGGTCTTGAAAGAAAGAAAAAATAAAGTTCTTTCATTTTTTAACAAAATGGTATACTTTTATGTCACTGAAACAAATCCGTTAGAAATGATCCATTTCATGAAATTTTGTCTATGAGTGACCGAAAGGACACTTTTTGAAAATGTATTTAATTTAAAAAAAAACAATTTTCTACCCAAACGAAATCAAACTAAAAACTTTTATCGTTTCCCATTTTTTACCAATAAACTATCTTCGTTCTTATTCGAAGCTTCAAACTTTAAAAAACAGAAAAAAACAAAAAATAAAATTGTTCCGAGAGAAATACACACAAAAGTGTTAGCAATGGAGCGAACAAGTTGGGTTCTCTGATTTTTGTTTTTTAATGCAAATCATTTGTTGTTTGAACCATTGTAATAAAGGGGTCCATCATCAGATTCTATGAGTCGAAGAACTTATGACATTGTTTCCACATAAAAATAAGACAAAATTGGACCTGATCCGACAAATAACGTCAGTTTTCCTCAGTCGGATCCGAAACCGTTTTCAGAAAAATACGGTATGTTTCTTTTTTTTAAATATCAAGTGGCCCGATCCAGGAATCACCACCCAAAACTATCAAACCATCTCTGAAACTACTTTTTTTGTTTCAGAGAACATGCAATCGAAAAGCCACCATCAATTCAAACTCCTCAAACCCTCTGCATCAAAGTGTTCCCACCATTCGCCGAGTTTATCGACTTTGGCGGAGCATCAAAACACAAAATAACCAACGCTAGTTCATGTCGGATAGTTTTCAAAGTCAAATGTAGTGATAATTCAGTTTTTAAAGTAGACTACCCACTTTAAAATTCAAAAAACAATCTTGGTATACTTTCAGGTATCTCCAGTGTTCGCCTTCTTGGAAATAAGTGCTTCCGTAGAACTTCAAATCCTTCGAAAAGAAGGTCCTCCCAAACAAGATAAATTGATAATTGTGTTAAAGGAGGCTAAAAAAATCGATAAAGACGCTCGGGTATCCTTCGATTCTGATCTAACTTCTGTTAAACATGTTGTTCCACTTCTCACGGTCAGTTGACTCTTGGCTTCTTTCAGTTGCTCTTTCATTTTCAGCGTATTGTCGACGAGCTCTAAAAATATGTCATCGTTGCTATGCATTTTATATATCTATTTATGTATGTATGTATGACGATTAAATAATAAAATTTTTTTATTGTGCGTGTGTGTATAATACAAACTATCCATAAAAAGCTTCAGGGGCTCCAGCCTTCTTTGACAATAGAACAGTTTTGATAGCGCGCTCAAAGTCGTCTTTGCCAACACATTTGCGTTGACCGCGTAGTGCCAACATTCCCGCTTCCGTGCATACCGCCTTGATCTCCGCTCCACTGATAGCCTTCTCTTTTGCCAATACCGATTCGTAGGTGATCGATTTTTGCAAAGTCATACCAGAAGTGTGGATCTGAAAAAAAAACATTTATGGACTATGAAATTAGGCCCCAGTTGTACTATACTAGGTGTACTAAATATACACCAGACACGTTAAATATAATATATTTTTAGGAGATATTTTACTACATATTAGATACGCTTGATGTGATTATAATAATAGTAAACACCAATACGAAATACCCTACTGAATGTACTGGACACACTATACAAACTAAATAGGTATACTAGGTACATTAGATACATACATTAAGCATACTATATTTACTAGATACACTAGATACAATATCCTTTTGTTCCCCACTCACCCCGAAAATCTTTTGTCTAGTCTTCTCGTCTGGTTTAGCAAACTCAATCTTGCGATCAATTCTGCCAGGTCTGATCAAAGCGGGGTCCAACGAATCGATGCGATTCGTCGCCATAATAACTTTGACATCTCCACGACTCTCGAATCCATCCAACTGATTCAACAACTCGAGCAAAGTGCGTTGAACCTCTTGTTCACCTCTCGATGAGGTGTCAAATCGTTTCGTTCCAACCGCATCAATCTCATCGATAAAGACAATCGATGGAGCATTGTCCTTGGCCATTTGGAAGAGTTGTCGAACAAGTTTGGCACCTTCTCCACTATTCTTTTGTACGAGATCCGCACCAGTTGCTCGGATGAACGTGGCACTTGTCGAGTTGGCAACCGCTTTCGCCAGCAAGGTTTTACCCGTTCCCGGTTCACCATAGAGAATCACCCCTTTTGGCGCGGTAATCCCCATTTCTTCATAGTATTCCGGATGGGTTAGTGGCAATTCGACCGACTCCTTGATCTCCTGAATTTGAGCTTCACAACCTCCGATATCATCGAAGCTCTCTTTCGGCGCTTTTTCGACTTTGTGACCCATGGCATTGCTGTCGATTTTGTCGTCGAGAACACCGACAACAGCAGAGGGAACAGTCTTGAACATGCCACCAGTCTTGACCATCACCAAGGCGTTCAAACGAAGCAGATCTTTGTCAACGATGGAGAGTATTGGCACATACCATTCACGTTTCGAACCTTCGACAACAACAACAGCATGCTGCAAAAAATAGAAGATTATGTTGTATTTCAGGATATGGTCCTGGTCCAGACCGTAGTCCATATGGCCCTGATCTTAGTCTATGAGCTCCTAGTCCTTTTATATATGTTCCACATCGTGGTCCATAAGATTTTAATCTTAGTTTATATGGTCCTGGTCCTGGTTTTATTTTTGGGGATAGGTTCAGATTTAGATGATCCGATTCAGACCACATTAAACTGATCTAAAAGGATCCGTTCCAGAAAGTTCGTTCTGAGATCTGTCCCGGGGTCTCTTAATTTCTGAGCTACTTACTCGTTCATCATCGAAGAGTTCATGAATCCTTGCCAGACTGACTGGTGTCCCTCTCAATTGTTGCACCATCTTCTGCTCATTTCTCTTCTGCACCTGCGTTGGTTTCATCTGATTCTGACGAAGGATAAACTCTCTTTCAAGCTTCAAGTAATCATGAATTCGATTCATCTTCAGAAGACGAACCAAACATTGACGACGTGGAGCGACTGTCGGCAACTTGTTAGCATTGTCAAGCCCTTTTCCGCGATTCTTCATCGACATCTTTTGCGTTGCATGATTCGGCTTGTCGCGTTTGATTGGAGCTGGGCGAGCAAATTGATTTCCCATTGTATGTTAGTTTTCTTCTCTACAAACATCATATTTGGCCAACGGGGACCTTTGTTAGACTTACGGGTTAGTAAATAACTAGTATCTAGAATGAGCTCTGCCTTTCTGAGCCACCCTTTTTATCACTTTTGATAATAATCTATCCACGTCTCCTAATACACGTTTTTGCTGGTCACCTTTTTATGTTTGTTTATTTTTCTTTTTCCTTTTCCTTTTTTTTTGAATTAACGAATAAAAAAGTGCACACATGGTGGATACATAAAGAATCTTTAGATGTAATGAAAATACTTCCGATTTCGTTCATTCTGTTTTTAGTATCAAATTCGGCGTTTTTTTTTAAATTTTTTTTGCCAAAGTCACGATTTGTGAAACAAGGTGACAATGCCGAGGAAAAGAAGATCGGAAGATATTGATGGATGTGTTATTTCGACGTCACCGATTAAGGTAAGACAAGTTCTTATTGGAGCACTACATACTTCAAAACATCAGTGCAGGCTTGGAATAAAAAAACGGGCCGAGCTCTCGGACTCTCAGAATAATCCTGATATTATGGATGAAAAATCAGGTCAAGAATTTTCTTGAATTGAATCTCAAAAAGGAACTTCTCCAAAAATCAGTTGGAGATCAGCTTCTTGTTTTTCATTCTACTTTAACTTTTTTTTTCGAAAAAAATTCCTGAATTTTAAAATTTGAAAAGATTTGTTTCGTTTTTGAAATCATATGAATCAGAAGAATTGGGGACTCGACCGAAAAAAATCTTATCTGTATCGAAGTGTCAAAAAATGTCGAAAATAGGAATTTCTCTACATTTATCGTCATGTTTGACATTTTTCGAATTTTTTAAAAACTGATTTACATTATAGAATCTCTAGAAGTTTGTCAAACAAATACATTTTTTTCATTATTGCGGAAACAAAATCTGAGAAGTTTGAAAATCAAGTACTTTGCTCAAACTACCACTTTCAGCCGCCTAAAAAATATATAATCAGATATTGAATCGGACTGGACCCGAGTATGAACGGGTCCGAAAATCGAACTCAGGAAATAGAAAAGTGTCTTTGAATTTTTAACCAGATTCAGAGAATTAAAAAAAAATTTGACCCAGCCGATAGTTCTCGGTATCCGATTCAGGGTTCTCCTTTCTAACCGGATAAAAATAGGGTCAAGTTCGATTTAGAAGAACCCATTCAGGAGCCTCCGCGCTTCTCAATCACTAGCTCTCCCCTCCATCACAAAATAAAAATGAATTTTCAGCTCACAAAATGCATATATTTTGTAGTTTGTAGAGTTTCGTGTTATTTGTTGCGTTTCTCTGTTTTATATTTTGAGAGCCGATTTTTTATCTTCATACATACATGTATCTGTTTCGGAAATATGGATACTTCCGTTAGAATCGCGTTCATTTTTTGTCTGAGCTAGGCATTCCCCCGTTCCATATATCCTTCCTGCCTGCAACCCTTAGAGCGCATAAAATATCATATTTCTCGAAATTCGCCCGTTCGTTCGCAGATAAAAATCGAGCAATTCATCGAAGAAAACAACAACAAAATGTGTGAAGGAGACGTCGAAGATACTGCCGTAAATCGATTCGCCGAAGACACTTCAATGCTAGGATTTCGCTATTTACATACTAGATATAAGACATGGTTTAGGTAGGTATATATCTCCTACGTAGACACATCCGAATAGTATCGAATTGCAGTAATTTTTGATTTTTGACAAGCTCAAAATTTTTTTTGCAGACTGGTTTGGGCGTGTGTTTTGATCTTTTTCATTGGGTTAACCGTGTATCAAGTATTCGAGCGGATCACATATTATTTTATCAAAAATCCATTGAGCACACGAAGAAGCTACGATACTTTACCAAAGATGTATTTTCCAACAATCGGAGTTTGCAATAAAATGCAAATGAAGTTAGTTTGGTTTTTACATAGGAGAAAGGATAATTGGTCTTGGAAAATAAAAACTATACCGACAGGGTTGGATTTTTGCTTTAAGATAGGTCATTTTAAAAACAAGTCAAGTGATGATGATCATTCAGCAACAGTTTAAGCTAATATCGATAAAAAACCAAAACAACCTATTGGAATAGAAACCAAAATAATCATTCTGAAATGTGAAATTATAATACATTTTTCAGCGAAGTGAGTTTTAGTCCTTTGAGTTTAAAAAAAAAATACCAATTCGTATTATCCATAGCAAAATAAAAAAAAGTTATTTTTTACGCAACTTTAAAAAAAATAGAAGAACGAAGTTTTCATAGAGACCTGAGAGAAAAAAGTTTACGTAAAAATACAAATAATAATCTTTTTCGAATGTGGGTATGGATGATATGATTAGGTATTTTTTACTTGAATTTAAAACGACGGAGTATCGGCTTTCTGAAAATTTAGTGACATGATTTTTCGAGATGTCAGCGTTGCCTTCATTTCCCAATAGGTTATGTTCATTTTTATTGTTATCGATTTTCAGCTTTGAGTGTTATTGTTTTAAAAAATGAAGTTTCATGATTTATTATTCAAGTCAAGCCATCATTGTAAACACAAACACATATCCACAAACGCTGAGCCAGCTCACTCATCCACTAAGTTAATTTTTTTGCAGAGCATCTGCTGTTGCCTCTCAAAATCCTGAACTCCTCCGAGCTATGTGCAATGTTCTAGATGATCAAAACTTCAATTCCTCAAAATACGACGAGTTGGACAAATTCAACGACGTCGACATTCTCTCAATATATCGCGACTCTTTTCAATCCGCCGATGATCTTTTTGTCAGTTGCGAGTTCGGTAAAAGTGGCTCCTGTCAAGATGAAATTCGCCCCATGTATACACCCAATGGATTATGTTATTCAGTATCCCCAAATAAGACAATTCTGCGACCCGGCCCTGAAACAACTCTTTCAATGGTTCTCAATTTAGAAGTTCATGATATTGTGCCAGGAACTGTTTTTGAGCCAGGAGTGATACTTTCAATATATGATGGAGCTAGTTCATTGTCTCATTATTCTGAAGGAATACATCTAGAAGCGGGCAAAGTTGTGACAATTCCAGTGAATGAGGTGAGAAGACTTCGAAGATATGAAACAACTTGTGGAAGCACAAAAATGGAGTCGTTTTCGGAGAAAGAATATTCGAAATCAGCGTGTGAATGGTCTGTAACAGTCAAACATATCGAGAAAGAATGTGGATGTATTCCAATAAGAAATCCGGTTTATCGAGAAATTATGAAATATCCAGAAATATCCAGTAGCAATGTAACAAGTTCAAATAAAAAATGGACAAAAAAGCAATTAGAGAAATGCACTCTTCGACAAGAAATGGAATGTGTCAATGAAAAAATGAATATTCGACCTCACATTGAGGATGATATATGTCCAGATGACTGCGAAGATATTTCATTTTCATCGATTGTCTTTGGTGGAAAACTGGTGAGCTGTTTAGTTCTAAATGGGCTCCAGACATGTGCTATTTGCAGAGTCCTAGTGAGATAGTGTCCCTTCTGCCTAGTGATTGGGAAGATACAAAAGAAAAGAGAGTTGGAGAATATCAGAAAGCTCTTGAAGTGATGCCGAATAGAATTATACCGTTGGTTAGAAGTGTTCAACAACTGGCGGATGATATGCAGAATTTTGTTGAGGAAGCTTCGCAGGTAAACTTATCCTGAATCCTAAAATTATCCTGAATCCTCCTTTCAGATCTTCGGCCTCACTGATAAACATCAACTTTCCAATGAGATTCACTGTTTGTCTTATGATGGAAAATCTTATGACAGCATGATCAGTCAATTCAACGCTCATGAACCTATCTGGGAACGAATCTCAACGTCAGTCAAGTTTTCCTTTTTTTTTTGAGCTCCATTGAAAAATTGAAATTCAGATACCTTCAACAATCCTTAGCTCGTGAGCTCAACATTACTGCAACTTGTATTGGACTTGGTCTAGATTCCAAAGGAAATCTAATCGAGTATCCGATTCCAGAGGTTAACATGACATTGGTAAGAATTCAATTTGGTTGACACTGTCTGAAAAGTATATTTAGGCATCATTTTCTTTGATCCAATTGGCTGAAATTGAGAACTCCCTAGGAAGAAAAAATTTCAATTATCGATTAACAATGATGCATGAAACTACGAGGAGAAGTGTACTAGAACTAGGTGATAATTTTCATTGATTCACAGGGATGCATTCTTTGATTGCAGCTGGTCCACTCATCAAGGAGGTCAAAGAATGTGTCACTAAAATGTATGATAATCTTGAAA
The DNA here is from genome assembly GCA_900536415.3 of Caenorhabditis sp. 38 MB-2015. NCBI lineage: Eukaryota > Metazoa > Nematoda > Chromadorea > Rhabditida > Rhabditidae > Caenorhabditis > Caenorhabditis quiockensis. The sequence goes on along the minus strand of LR549134.1, from coordinate 90,518 downwards.
GAGTGGCTGAGATTGCACCGGATTGTCGGCTGATTTTCAAGGAGAAATATAAGCCATTACTAGAAGCTTCTTATGTATACACTAAGTCACATCCCAGTACTACGTTGTTGAAAAATTTTATGGTCAGTTAGTACATAAATGCAGAATCAAAGGTTTTCTTTACAGGAAACAATGCGAAAAATATCGAGTAGCCTTAAAAAAATGAAAAATCGTGTTCAAATGTATAGTTGGAAAAACTATGAGATAGATCTTAAAGATTTTGAGCAAAATTATCGAGATGGTGCCAAAGATCATTTGGAGATTGAGGAGATGTTGAAATTACGGAAGTCGATGGTCAGCGATATTCCGGAAATGGCTGATGAGTTAGCAGAGATTTTTGTATCGGTTTCAAATTCAAGAAACATCTTCAAAAGTTTGACTGGGGGTGTTGTGGATGGATCATGGAATGAGAAGTTTGGGAATACTTCAGAGTGTTTGAAGCAGTTACATGAGAGTGCGCCAAACCTAAAGGTAATAGGGATGTAATTGATTTGAACTTGGGACTTGGTAACGACCTGAATATGAATCTGAACTTGAGCCGAGCTGGTCCTAATCCTCAACATGGTCCTATTCCCAATCTTAGTTCAAGCCGTAAATATCAACCTCGATTCAAACCTAAGAACCATCCCAGATCACATATTTTATCTGCGCCTGAACCTGGACCTGAATCTGAGCTTGAACATACACCTGCACCTGGAGCTGAATCTGTACTAAAACCTATGGACCTAGACCAAGACATGAACCTGTAACTAGACCTGATGCTCACCTGGATCCCGGCGTTAATATTTTCTTAGAACTGGTTCTGTAACTAGACCTGACCTCCAATCTAGGCCTAGACGTTAATCTGTATCTGAACCAGAATCAGGACGTCCACTAAGATGAAAACTTGAACCTGGACCAGACTCATAACCTGAATCGAGATGTGAACCTGTTTCTGAGCGTAAGCCTAGGTGTGAACCTGTGCCTGATTTTAAACCTAGAACTGACTTTTCATCTAGGCCTAGATGGTGATATGTATCTGGACCAAAACCTGGATATCCACTAAGACGTAAACTTGAACCTGGACATGGATTTGAACCTAGATCTGACTTTTAACCTGGATCCAAAATTGAATCTTCACTTACACCTGAATCTCTATCAGCACCCAAACATGAGCAACGTATTTATTTCAGAAAAACCGTTTCCTTCGAGGCGAATGGCTCTCTCGCCTCCGAAATCAGCTCCAAATGGCACAATCCTACTCCCCCAGCCATCAATATGACGTCGTCAATCTTCTACATATCAAATTCTATTTTGCTCATTTTAAACAAGAAACCATCATTCAAGAGAAATCCTATAACATGTTCTTACTTTTAGCCGAAATCGGAGGTACCATTGGTTTATATGTCGGTGCGACCCTTTTAACTGTCGCCGAAACTCTTGTTTTCTTTTTCGAACGAAAAACGAGAAATATTTTCTTGAAACCACAATATTTGTGATTATTTTTTGTTTTTTTTGTCTCTTTTTTTTTGCAATGAAGCATACTACTATTGATTTTGTATTACTAATTATATATTGTGACCTGTTTTCACTATTTTTCATTTTTTTTTTCGTAATGCTATTTAAAATAGCAACAGCCTTTATGTTCTTTGAATTAATTCTAGCAAACAATGAATGTTCTAAATTTTCATCCTGTGAACTTTGCGCAGGTCAAGTGGACAACAACATGAGTTGAAGATAGGATATTTTTTTTTCTGAAAACAGAACCATATATTTTTTGTAGATGGTGTATGGAAGATTCAACATGTGTCCCTTCAAAATATATGTGTCCACCAGCGGAAAGTGTGCTTCACATAGTGAATTGTCCACAGAAAAAAACTACCTACAAATTATAATGAGACATTCAATAGATATGAGCTATTATACTATATTTTACTATAAGTGGCGACGAGACATTCATAGAATCAATAAATCAACATGTTCGCTATCACTTCCGAGTTGTTCTAGACGGCGACTTGATATCTGACATGCCACTTCGTGTTTCCGAAGCATTGCCTCAAGACCACCACAATGCTTTTGAGTATTATTATCCATTCGGTATGGAACCAGGAAGTTATAAACTCTGTGATCAAGCAGAAACCCAATCTTGCTTAAAGGTATGTAGAGTTTTTTTTTTAAATTATTATACAAACTATATACAAAGAAGATATTCTTCAGGGTAATTGGGTAAAAAATCCTCTTTCTCATATTTTATTATTTGATAGTAATCTTATGAACAGACACCTCGACTACTGTGATTAAATATGTATATATATAGCTGGTAGATGATACTTTTTGAGCAATGAGGTGCATATCGATTTTTGTGGCTCATAATTATGAATTTTCAGCTGCTCCTTTTTTCTCATACTTTTCTGAATGTTGGTGATTTTCCTATTTTTCAAAATAATTCTAGCGAACAATGAATGTACAATGTTCTCATCTTGTGAACTTTGCGCAGGACAAGTGGATAATAACATGAGTTGCAGGTCCGTTTATCTTTTGAAAACTGAAATTGTTTTTGAGTTTTAGATGGTGTATGGAAGATTCCACATGTGTCCCTTCAAAATACATGTGTCCACCATCGGAAAGTGTAACCCACAAAGTGAATTGTCCTCAGAAAAATCTACCTACAAACTTTAATGAAGCATTCAATCGATATGAGCTATTGTATTATATTCATGCTGTAAATCGAGTTGCCTCAACAAGTCCTGAAGGAGCGGTGAGAAAAAGCCTTTTTTGTTTGGAGCATAAAAATGAGCATTTTGTTATCAATTCGTTTCGTCTAAATCATCTGACTCGCTGCAAAATTTTTTTTAGATTAAATAAATTTAGAATAATATGAACAAGATAGGATGGTTTTTTTACTAATTCACACAAAATTTGATAAATTAAAAAATTCAATTCTTACAGACCCAATCTTGTTTAGTGAAAATCAATTCAAGTCTCACAGTGATCCGTGAAGTTCAAGTGGATGAAACGATTGATGGTGTAAGTCAATATCCTTTCACTCAACATTTACTCATTAACTGTTTATTCATTAGTGGAATCTTGGCTATCTAATCTTAGTTAACAATGATTTGAAACACATTGTTGTCGGGTTTCGTTCTACCAATGGTGTTTTTCAACTTTACGCACAATATTTCGCATTCCTGTCTGGATGGATGGAAGATTTCCCATTGGGTGGAAAAATGGTTGGATATTATGTTGCTGCTTACAAAACTATTCTGAACTCGGGTTTGGATTCAATTCTATATCAAACTACTTTGAGCTACCCAACCTATGGTATCATAGTAGCCGGGCATTCTCTTGGTGGAGCTCTGGCCACCGTCTTCAGTTTACATATCGCAATGTTATTTCCAAACAAAAACGTTGATTTATATAGTTGGAGTGCTCCTCGGAGTGGTGACGAGACATTCATAGAACTATTAAATCAGCATGTTCGCTATCATTTTCGAGTAGTTCTAGACGGTGACCTTGTGGCTGATATGCCTCCTCGTGTATCTGAAGCATTGCCTCAAGCCCACCACAATGCTTTTGAGTATTATTATCCATTCGGTATGGAATATGGAAGTTATACAATCTGTGATCAAGCAGAATCCCAGTTTTGTTCAAAGGTAATCATACTTTTTTTGTTTTATTTCTATGAAAAACTACTCATTAATAGGGTAATTGGTTGAAAAATCCTCTCTCTCACATCCTTATATATGGTAGCAATTTATTGAACAGCAACCTTGGTTATTGTGATTGATTTTTAACCATTAATCGTCGATATATTCCTTGAAGCCTGCATTGTTGTCACAGTGATTACATGTTGTTTTTCCGATTTTCCCAAAATCAAATTTTTAACAGCTCTCCGATATGGGGTAATTGTATAAATCACGATAAATCCATCAATAGCTGTTGGTAATGCTAACATTATATATAATACTTTATCAGACAACAGCAGGTTTTCTTTATGTCCCAGGTAGTCGAATATCAAATGTAAAGAATAAAATGGGATAATACATATAACTGGCATCATTGTTTGACAAATCATTGCTTGATCAAACTTTCTAGCTTGTGCCGCTGTTTTTTCAGTAAAAATATTTGTCAAAGTTTTCAATTTCCGTTGAATGATTAGTATCATAATAACTGAGATTATCGGAGGAATATAAACACTTAGAAAATTGCAAGTATCAATGATACGAGAAGTAGTATCATGGATATATCCAGTAACTTCGGCATAGTTTGTCAAGTTGTTTAGATTTGGGAAGTCGTCTCTGATATTCTTCTCAATGGTCAAGAAATCCAGAGGGTCATAACTGACGATATATAATACACCGACAAAGATAGATAAAGAGTAGATACTCAAAAATGTGGCTTTGGATAGAATTCCAAGATTACAGCTTTGACTCATTGAGTTCAATTTATAGTATTTGAAAAGAAGAGTGCAAGGAACTACACAAGCTGACGCGTTGAAGAAAAGCTAGAACATAAACATTTGGTTAAATTGTACAGGAACAATTGAAATTAAAACCTTCAGGACTCGGGACACTTGGGGCTAAAGAACCTAAGAAATTGAGACTTTCTGAACTAACCATGAAGATTTGAGGTTTTCATTCGAAACCCTCGGGGATTGGGACCTCAGGGCCAAAACAAAACTCCACTTTTTGGGTGATTAGATTGTAAAAAATGGCCCTGATGAGCGGGCGAATGAAAAAAGCGAGCGAACGGATAAACGGGCAAACAGGCAAATGGGTAATCGAACGATCGGCCATCCGGACAACCGAGCAATTGGGTCACCGAGCGAATGGACAGATTGGACGAGCGGGCGAATTGGATACCCGGAAACCAAGAAATCGGGCAACCGAGCAAGCACAGGTAAATGGGCATTTCGAAAATTTGGCCTCCCAGTTGCCTCATTTTACAACCATAATAAATACCCTCTGAATTTGTGAATTTTATGTGAAGTCTTAGTCAGACTTATACTCCTATTGGACCCTTATATCTCCCAGAGAAGCCCAAAAATTCAACAGTATTCTTCACTACAATCCTCTTACCTGAAATGCGTCAAAACTGAAAAGACACGCAAGCTTATGCACATATCTGCAAGGTCCACTAAATAGAAATCCAGAATATTCTGAATTCGAAACAGGCCGAACTTGTGTGAAACATGTTGTCAGACATACAAATAGTTGTAAAATACAAGAATTCACCAAAAATATTCGAAAATCTCGAAACGCCGCGGGTGTTTTTAAAATAACCAATATAAGTACAGTAAACTGAAGGACTACTGTAACTAAAAAATATATAATATAGTAGATTCGTAGGATTTCGTCAGCCATAACCATTTAAAATTATTATATTGAAAGAAAACCACGAGATTGAATAGTGAAAACAATAAAATAAATGTGTTTTCTTTTCTACATGTAGTAGAAAAACCTCATTATTTTTCATTCATTTTTCTTGAAACCCATATATCCGTTTAACTGAATTGGTATTCAGACTAACTGGAAATTGCATTTGCAAATTGTTGAAAAACAAACTGGAAGAGTTTGAAGATCAAATCCCTATGTCTTATTCGCTTGGTTGAAAATTTTTTAAGATGTTGAGAGAAGATTCCATTAAAAAAAACACCTACATGATCGGAAAAGGAACCTGTTTTGCCATTAATTGTCAAGTTCATGTTACTCATTGATTAGATAATGATCAGTTGAGACATCCTTTGACTGGGATGGGTTTCTTTAGTGTGACCAAAAAGGAAAGATATTTACCTGGATTTGTTGTAATAGCAATATGATATGATAAATATGTGTTGGAAAAAAGGGAGATCTACAATTTGAGGAACTGATCACACTATGAGGTATTCAACGATGATTTTTTGAGGAGAAGGGTGGCCTCTATGGAATTGGGTTCTTGAGAAGTTAGACAATAACATATGTGAAAACAACATGATTAAAAATATTGTTGATCTTAAATTCATCGGGGATAACTTTTCATTCAAGATCAGTTACCAACCCGATGAGGAATGGATCGAGATTGGTGGAAAAGAAATTGAGATAACCAGTTATCTAAACATGGATAAAACTTTCTCCGATAATAGGAAAAGTCGTTCGAACTAGTTGCCGACATTTGTGGCGTTTTGCTGGGGGCTATGTTTTGTGTGTTGTTGACATTTCACTTTCTTGGATACTATGAAAATGTTCAAAAAAAGTTTTTTCCTATTTCCAATATTTTTTATCTTGACGTTGAAACGTATTTTAATTTTTAGGCTGTTTGAGTTGACAACTTGAACTCAAAGAGAGACATTATTATGGGTAATCGAAAGTGACTGGATGCCAAAAAAATTGACCAAAAAAAAGAAATTTTCAGATAGATTGATGAAATCTCAGGATTTTTAGATAAATTAAATTTTTGTCCGGATAATTTCTTTTCGCCTTGTAGTAGATACACTAAGGATTTGCTTGAAACCAATATTCAAACGTTAAACTTACAAACTTATGGAAATCATTCTCCTCATTCACGTGATTTTTTTTGACAGGATACTTTAGTCATCCATTCTTGAGAAAATAATAATTTATTTACGTCACCGGAAAGGCAAAGTGAGAAAAGAAAAGAAAAAAAAGAAAGAAAATAAATAAATAAAATAAAGTGGGGATACCTTTAATTCACATGAAGAAGTGGAACGAAAATGAAAGTAATAAGGGAGAATATATGATAAAAAGGGTACGAAATATAGTACAAAAAAAAAGAAAGAAAGAGATTCTTAAAATCTGGAAATCATTAGAAATCTAATTGTAGTTGAAATTTTAAGCGGATCTCACATAAAAACGAGAGTAAAGGTATTGATATTCTATGACTGCATTTATTTTTTGAATGTTCATTGATACAGTGAAATTTTCACAAAAAAAATCTCCAGTGAAAAAATAGGAGGTGAACAGAACAAAAAATCAAGTTCTATAAGTGTGCAACTAGTTCAATACCTTTTCTCACCACAATGACTCTGTGAACTTGAACACTTGAAACGCCCAGGTTGAAGAAAATATACAATTTTATATTTTTGATGAACTTCACTACCAAAAGTTAGCTTATAAGTAAGAACATTATAGGTCAAAAATTCATAAAAATGCCCTAGCAACATAAGTAGTATCACAAACAGGTCTGAAACATGCCAACAACACAATCCCATATATACATACGCATCTTGTATCATATATCTTAATTAAACAGAAAAAAAGGTGTGAAAACGCAAATTTTTCGTTAGATCAAAATACAAAGTTACGCATTATCATCATTCGCTATATCTGAAAAAAATGTTCGGACTGAAAAAACTATCTTAATGAGTTTTAAACCAAACGTTGAAAACCGTTTATCGATGGGCATAATGGATCAAAAATACAACTTTTTTCAGCATATCTTCTCATCTAAGCTCCGCCCACTTTACAGGATGTAGTTTAATATCCCTTGTCAATTTTTGCCTCCAATTAGAAGGTTTCATTTTTATCTCCTCATTTTTTCATTTAATTTCATTCCATTCCGTGTCAAAACGGAATTCCACTTGACACAAATGATAATGAAGCAAGCAAAATAACATAAGACAAAAACCAGGATTATTCTTCACCTCCAATTTGTTGCTGTTGCCTTTTTCTTGTCGGTCATAAACTGGTTTTCACCTTCAATTCAATCCGATCTTAGCCCTCATTTTAGTATTCTTCCGACCGACAAATTATTCACATTTTTACTAATTTTTTGACAGATAGAAACATACATAAATGTGGGTGGCTACGGTGGTATTTGGACTACTCACTTTGCTGATTGTATATTTGTCGTTCAAAATTATAAGGATTGGAGATGAGCAAAATGAGATTATTGAGAAATATAAACTTGCATATCAACCAAAGTATGATAATGTTTATAGTGCGCAAGGTGAGTTTCAAAAAGGGGTTCTTTAAGATTGAAGTTTCTTTGCGAATAACGCCATGACTTAGTTTACGTCTACTTCGTTTCAGGAGCCCTCATTTTGGGTTAATTTTTATTGGATACATCTTTCAATCCTCAATTTTTTTCCAGAAATTCGAGATCTTATTGGAAACTCTTGCAAGATCCCCTATATTTTTCTAGCAAATACTGATATTGGAGACTTTCACGCTTATGATTTTAAGTAGGTCATTTTTATTAACCCTTTCTTTTTTCCTATTAAAAGTATTTCAGATCAAAATGTGTTAAACAAAACGATGAAAATCTTCTAACTTATTACATGGATGGCAATTTACAACTATTAGAATCAGCCGCATTTTTTCTGAAAACCAATGATTTTGATTGCTATTTCCAGAAGATGGGGGATGTGACAACTATGCAAAAGGTTTTCTAGATGAGATGAAAGATAATATCATAAATTATGTATATTTCAGCTAGAATTGTATACTAATTACACTATTCCATATTATATGTTTGAGGTGGTTTGTAGACACTTTGAAGATATGATATATCAAAAACCATTCATCAATTTTGGAGCAATGGTGGATCAGAAAAATGAACCTTCTTCAAGTGCCTTGCCTGTTACAATTCTCTATGTTCCTCGTTTGAACCACAAACTATTCAGCAGAACATTCACCGCTTCTAAAGGGTTCATGCAACATCATTTTTCCTTTTTCAAAATGGTTTTCAATGGGACCAATGAGAAAGCAGACACCAATTTTGTTCTAAAAAAGAAGGCCTCTGAAAATGGGTTCAAAACATTCATGCCATCTGACACGACCGATTTCTTCAATTATATTCAAGATTATTATTTGGATAATACTACTACAAATGTTGAAAGTTGTTTAACCGATGGAACGGTAAGTTTTTCTCTCTTTTTTATGAGTGAGAGGATTTTGAAGTTGATTTTTTCTTTAGAAACTCGCTGAGAAACAACTCGAAATATTTCTCCGTTTCAACGTTCTATCAAAAAATGACAGTTATATCTCAAAGGTGTATATATCACCCTATGGACCTCGTAGGAATATAATCGATGAGCAACTGAAACATACGATTCAGCAGTTATTTGTAGAGGGAATTGAGAAGAGAACTAGTATCATTGTGACGAGTTATAGGGAGAATGAATCAGAAGATGAGGATGAAGTGAATCCATTTTTCGCGATTAGATTATCAGATGAATATCATGAGAAGTATCCGGAGAGGAGAGCAAATTTGAAGACAAATTCGGATAGATTGATGACAACGGAGTATATGGATAAGATTATTGAGAGTTTGATAGATGATACAGGTGAGGTTTTACATTTTAATAGTAAAAAATTGAGTTTACTCACTGAACTAACTCCGTTATTCAAAAATTAATTATTTTTCCTACAAAATCAAAATTCAACTCACGGAAAACAGAACATAATGGCCTTTTTTTACTTGTGAATCAGGCTTCAACAAAATAAGGTCCGAAATTAAAGAAATTCCTGAAGTTAACCGATTCAAAAAAGCAATTTCGTTTACCAATGTTGTGAACTCTTTTCACCTAATCTAAAAATGTATTTCCGAAGGACCTGAAGTTAATCACATATGAACTAATTGTAAGGAATCAAGCCCTATTTAAAAAAAGTACGATTGCAATCATGGAAAAACTTTGATCAGATAACATATGATTTTTTTCGAACGAGTAAAAGTCATCGGTCACAAAAGGCGGTCATATGATCAATTGTTTTTTTTTCTGATTTGTTTCGAACTTTCCAAACATTAGACTATTAATCTTAGAATGATTGTGAACCATAAACAGACGTCAAACGGCATCATAGCCCCGTCTAGCCAGATAGCTTCAAGTGATCTCTGTTTTCCAGTTGAATCCCCCTTGACATCTTTATATCCGACCACTTCAAACTGTGACATTATGAACAATACGAATTGCTATTGTATGGATGAGACGAATACAACAATATATGAAGAGGATGGACAGGAAAAGTTTATGGAAGGAGTTTGGGAATTCGTCGAGAATGAAATCAGGAGAATCAGTTGTTTTGTGAAAATTGACAGGAGGAAGATTGCTTATTATCGATACTCGAATATGATGTTAGTTCTATGAAGTTCCCTGTAGGGTTCTAGAGTTCCAAAATAGAACAAGGATTTATTAAGTACTTGGTCCTTGTGTACTATATACTAGGACCAATTTTAAAGTTTTAATTTTCAGAAAGGGTGAATTGAATGTTGCTGAGCTGACAGCTGATGTAACAACCAATACATCGAAAGTTATCGAGATCCGAAAAGCCATCAAATTTTTCCCATTCTTCAAGGGATTTCATGGATATGACAGTTGTCGCGCATATCTTCCAGATGGCAGAAACATTGGATTCAACCCAGAATTGTGTTGACATCTAGCTCAAGATACATTTGAAAAATTCGATCTCTTTATGTACATAGTATAAAATATTTCTAATTGTTAACCCATCAAACCTTTCACAATATTATTGAGTTGGAATCCGCTCTGACTTGCTCCGCTTTGTTGTTGATTCAGATTCGCGGATGCTCCGGAATTCTGACAGTTGTAAGAGGAGATGGGAATACCGATCAGGTTGATTCCTTGAGTTTGGCACTGGAATAAAGGGATGTAAATGAGGATTGAAGTTCCTAATGAAATGTTAGGACAAGAAAGTTTATCATATTCTTCTCGAAACAGGAAAAATTGACTACTGTTAGTAATACCTCAAAAATTCCATTTTATGTTGGATAGGTATAAACAAATTCCTACTTTTTCAACAAAAAAAATAAAATACCAAAAAATAGCAACTACTTATTTTGTTGTTTAGATCGGACCTTCGTAATTGTACCAGGTCCAAAGGAATCGGGCCAAATTTTGTCAACAGGTGTAGTCGGGGGCTAGAACCCATAAAAAAAGATCCTGAATCAAATCTTCCGAATCAGATAGGGTTAAGTGAAATCAAGCTCAAGGTAAACTTTGGATCCGAACGTCAACTGGACCTACGAATCAAATCCAGTCAATGTGCACCCAAAGTTGTAGTTAGACCCGGAATACTAGAACTTTATTTATACCGGACCTAATAATCGGAATGGGCCCGATGAAATCGATTTTCAAGTTGTATTTCGATTCAGTCATCTATGTAGTTCTCTGCATTGAACCTCCTGAATTGATCAGATCTGATTAAATCGGGTCTGAAGTTATAAAAGGACTCGAAATGCCAGGAAAGGTCCAAACCTCATCACTTTTTTGTTAAGGTTACTGTAGCATTATTTCAAACCACACATATACAAGCCAAACAATGATTTAAATAATATTTATTCGCGTCACGAGATCATCAAATGATTACTACAAAATCGTAGCTTCCTCAACCCATTAATCCAGACACCAAATTGCCAAGATTCGGTTGTTGGAATCCTCCTTGACTCATTCCACTAGCCGAAGATCCCCTTTGCTGCGAATTCATACTAGCAGAAGCTCCAGAATTTTGACAATTGAACGATTCAATTGGGAGACCAAGGATGTCAATTCCTTGCGTTTGACACTAAGAAAAAGCGTTAGATTATCAGTGTCACTATTGGAAATATAATTTTTCAATAATATAAAAAGGAAACTTACATTATATTTCTGCTGTTGTGCAGCTACATTATTCTGATTATTATATCGATTGAATTGATTCTGTTGTTGTCCCCATTGTCCACCTCCACCACCACCTCCCGGTCCTCCCCATCGATTACCTCCCCATCCTCCCCGCGGGCCACCCCATCCTCCCGGACCTCCACCTCCCCATCGCCCAGGTGGTGGTCCCCATTGACGTTTCACACGATTATTATTCTGAAAGTATTATCATGATTTTCTCTTAAAAAATTTAAAAAAAAACCTGAATAACTGTAGATGAAGTGAGTACGACAAGAAGAAGGAGAATAACAGCAGAGGGTGATCTCATTTTTTGTGTGTATCTTTTTCATCAAAAAAATTTTTGTTTTTATATTCCGTAACTAGTTGGGCGGTGTAACAAGAAGAAGGCATCATGAACAAAAATCAAATACGGAGAGTAAGAATTGGCGAATTTGTAGTAAGAGTTAGACGAAGGAGAAGGAGGAATAACAAAGTTCTAAAAAAATTTAATGATATCTAGAGGAAGGGGTCGTTTCAAGTACTACATGATGAATCATGAATTTTATGTGAACCGTAGATTTGGCTCCTATAATTCTTTTTACATTTGAAGGAGTTTAACAGACTTTCAAAGAAGGTCTACATATCGTTCGATATTTTTTTTGATGCTGATCCAAATCCTTCTCCGAGCAGAATTCTGAAAACTAAGCTCAAAGTTCTCTCTGATAATCTTGAATAGTTTTTTCGTGTAATCCAAAGTCTCTTTCTGTCATGAGACTTTGTCATAACACATAATCTATAGACTGACCAACCAGACAATTAATCAAAAAGGGCATAATTCAATGTACTTTTAAAAAGTTATGTTAAGACAGACTTGTTTGTGATTTAAAAACATTACAAAAAACGAACAAACGTTTTATTTGCCAATTTTGATTTTCAAAGATCTCTGGCAAGTTGATCTCGAGAACACCTTCCAAATGATCAACAACAAAAAACGTTATCTGCAGGAAGTGGGATTCGAACCCACGCACCCATACGAGTACCAGAACACCCAGTCGACCTCGAACTTGAGGCAAGCGTACGCTTGAGTCTGGCGCCTTAGACCGCTCGGCCATCCCTGCATGTTTGAAACGTGTGTTGATATCAAACACATTTTTATTTTTCCTCTCTCTTTTTTTCTCATCCGATTGTGAAATGACATAGAATTTAGCGGATTAAATTACGCCAATAGTCGCAAGCTTTGCGACATCTAGCAGCAAAACTACTGCACGGCTTGCGACACCCTTGCGCCAGAAAAAATGTGTCGCAAGTTTGCGACAAACTGCCGCAAGCTTGCGACAAGGGAAAAGCCTTGCGACACGCTTGCCGTTTTTTCCCCGAGTGAAAAAAATCATTTCGTGCTATGAAATAGACAATTTATGATACATTTAGGTTACAAAATTGATCTCCGTGGGTTGCATTTGAAATTTTCGAAGATCTCCATAGTAATGTAAAATTCCAACAGAAAATTGTCAGAATTCAAGTTATTTTGCCTATTCTGATTTTCTATTCCTTTGGCAAGAAGACATTTTTGATCTATCAGACAAAATAGTCAGTAAAAATGAGAGAATCAGACACTTGTAGATCAAAATATCTAGAAGCGAAAGGAATAGAAAAACGAAATGAGCAATACATAATTTAATCCGCTAAATTCTATGTCATTTCACAATCGGATGAGAAAAAAAGAGAGAGGAAAAATAAAAATGTGTTTGATATCAACACACGTTTCAAACATGCAGGGATGGCCGAGTGGTCTAAGGCGCCAGACTCAAGCGTACGCTTGCCTCAAGTTCGAGGTCGACTGAGTGTTCTGGTACTCGTATGGGTGCGTGGGTTCGAATCCCACTTCCTGCAGAAAACTTTTTTTTTTGTTTTTTTTATTTTGAAAAATGTTATATCATACTTTTGAATATGTATTTTCAGGATATGTGTAGCTCTTCTCATCCAACACATTTTCACAAATATGGTTCATAAAGAAGAAATCGAAAAAAAACACATAGAGAACTGGTAAGGAGAAACAGATTTTTTGTAGGTTCGAAAGTTCGTTGATAAGAACCCAAAAAGGGACACGCGGAAAAAATGTAGGGCATTGATATTGCATTGGAAACTTTAGAGAATAATTTTACCAAGGATAAATTTTTACTGTATCTGAGCAAATATATACATAAATGTGTGAAAAAAACTATATTTATAATATCTGAGTCGGTTCATCCATTTATACACAAAAATTGATACAACTATTCCTGATGGTGGACTAGCTCGTCATGCTTTTAAACTTTAAGAAAAGAAATATCTGGAAACAAGACAAAAAAAATATGGGAACAATATCCACTCTGGCTCAGACTCTAATTTGACAGTATACATTTCAGATTCATTCAAAGAAAAAGTAGGACCTTGTGGACAAGACATTATCTTACCTATATACTAATTGGAAAGTTGCTTTTTGAAAAAATGTATGTTCGCATTCATAAGTCAGCTCTAACCCAATAAAAAATTCTCGGATCTGGACAGAATGTTTTACTTTTTTCTGTTCTCCAACTATTTTTAAAGGAATAGTTTCTAGCTTCACTGAGATGCGCGGTGTGAAATTAAACTTTTTTACATTGAAAAAAGGTTCCAAAACGTTTTAAAAATCCGAAACATGACCTCTATAAAATTAGATGTGTTGTCGCTTTTTAGCATTTTTTTTTATTTTGAATTATTGCTACTATTAGAAAAATGTGAGGATCTAAAAATGAATTCTATAGTAAGTTTTTGTTTACGATGGATATACAGTATCGAGCAAAAGTTTATATACGGTTGCTTAAATTGTTATAACTCAGCTCAAAATGGGCCCCATATTTTGCACAATTGTGCCTAAAGATCTCAGCAATGTGCTCCAGTTTTTGTAGAACTACATCTAGAAAAAATCAAAAATCTGAAAATTTTAATTTTTGAAAAAACAAACCTTATTATCCGGGGACTTTGGCTCATGTTTTTCAATGCTAAGATTTTTTTTCTGGCCCGGTAGAAACGTATCCCTAAAAGATTAAACAAATAAAATTTTTTTCGATTTTCAAAATTATATTCTCTGAAGATACAGTGAAACTTCAAAAGTTTCAAGAGTGGTTGATAAATCTACTTCAAATTTTGGTGAAAGACGCGTTAATGCAATGCTAATTGGTCTCCAAAAAATTTTGAGAGAAACAATTTTTTTTCGTAACATTGTGTTTGACCAAGTGGCTTGGCTAGAGAGAGCGAAACATGTATTTCTCAAATGTTTTTGTAATTTTTGAGATCAATTAACACTGCATTAACACGTCTTTTACCAAAATTTAGATAAGATTCATCAACTTTGAATCACCCTAGAAACTTTTGAAATTTCACTGTATTTTCAGAGAAATTAAATTTTCAGATTTTTGTTTTTCTAGATATAATTCTACAAAAACTGGAGTGCATTGCTGACATTTTTTTACATACTGAAATAATGAAGGTAAATAAATCTGTTTAAATATTCAAACACATTTCGATTGCTAAAAAGTCCAACAGCTGAAAAAATAGGTTAACACCAAAAAAAAATGGATAGTTCATTTTGAATTGATGAACACTTTCTATGCAGTTGAAAAGTGATATGGTTTTTCACCGAAAGATTTAGCTTTTGGAAAACAAACCTCCAAATATTTCCATTTTCATGAAATTTGGAATTTTTTCTGGGCGTTTCCCAAAAAATTCAGATTTTTCAGTATTGTTTTTCATCGATTGAATATTTTCAAAAAGTTAAATTCTACCTCATGAAAGAGCTAAACTTTTCTAATTTTTTCTCACTTCAAGAGGTCGATGAAATATCATTAACAAATTAAAATAGAAAAAAAAACCAAAAACCAAAAACGTCCGGATTATTTTTTCTCACAGTTTTCGAAGCGGAGGTCCTAAGTTTTTTCTGCGACTTCAGATGTTTTTTCACAAAAAAGAATCGCCCTATCTCGACACACCCAGAAGGATGACGACGGCGAAGCCGGCGGCGACCATCTGGTTTTATCTAACGGAGGAATTTTAATCATTTTTTAGGTCACGCTAAATGATTTTTTCCACGTTTTTTCTGCTCATTTCATATTGAAAAACCTGAACTTTTCATTTTCAAAAAATGAAGCTTGAAAACAAATTCAATGAAAAATTTAAAATGTAAACTCAGAAATCGAAAATTATCTTAATTTCGTATAATTTTTTCAACTTCAAACTTTTGATTTTGATTTTTTAGAGTGAAACTTCTGATTTTTTAATAAATTCTGATTTTTTAGAGTAAAACGTCTAACTTTTCGCAGAGACTTCGACAGATTTTGAAAATTTTTATTGAATTTTCAAGTTTTGATTCGTCGCATCAAACATGATACTTTTCTGTATTTTAATTTTTGGGACAAACTTTGAATATTCAAAAGCAACATTTTTGAAACCCAGTTTTCTTGATTCCTCAGAACTCTACATTTTTAAAACTGCAAAATAATCAAAAATTATGGACTGCGAATTTGCGTTATAAACTTTTTTTGAATCTGCACACACCGAAATTGTTGTTTTTTTTGTTTTTTTGTAAAACATGTATTTATCTCGAAGTCTGAAAAAATTCTGAAAAAAAAACCCTATCGTTCCAAATCGAAATTTTTCCCATTCATCGGGTGAACAGTTTCGAGAAATGAAATAACCGCAGAAAAATTTGTACGTGTTCACGTTGCCCTAGAAAAAATACAGGAAATCGAATAAAATCGTCATCTTAAAAAAATGATTAAAATTCCTCCGTTATTTAAATTATCCTGTGGACAAGGAACTCTCCTTCAAAACTAAACTCAACAAAAAGTATGTATTTCTCCTTATTTATCTTTTTATATCAATAATATATGTTTATATTATCCCATGTACTTTTTTTAAAGACACAAACTTTGATAGTGGATCCGTTCAATATCAAGGTCAATGAAAAAAAAGAAAAGTGCGAGGAATGAGAAGAAACGTAGAAAAAGAAGATGAAATTATTGTGGTAGTCACCAAATTTGTCAATCATTCAATAAATTAAATACATTTCTTTTTACTAACATGATTTTTTTTTCTGTAAACGTTTGATTTTCGAAAAAATATATTCTTTTTAGTTATTTGTTGAGTTTTTCGGTTTCGCCAATTTTATGCGAGTATTACTGAAGAGTGTAAAAGTTCTCTTAAAAACAAAAAACATAACTTTGAATTGAAAAAATAGAAAAAATGTTCTAATTTTTTGAAAATTCATATTTTTTCGAAATCGCATTTTTTTCAAATATCTAATTCAATTTAAAATAGGTAATATGCGCCGTATTCATAATCAATTTGTTTCATTTATCTACTAGTTTTAAATTTTGATATAAATGATATCTAAAATTCTAAATTTGAAACGATTTATACTACCCAAAATATAATCAATAGTGATCCACTGATTTTTGAGAGCTATTGATAACACCTTAACCACGTTAAGAATGTTGTCATCAATTACTTCGCATTAAATTCCCTATGCGTCACAACTATGTAGATAGGAATGTACTTGACATAGAAAAAAAACAACAACAAGGCGCTGAACAGTTGGTGAGAGATACCTGTCAGTGAAAAAAACTTTAAAGTTAATTTTTTTTCAAACGAAACTCGTAGGCATTACAACTTGGCCACTGCCAACTATTAAAACCACCTCTCTGATTTTTGAAAAAAAAAAAACCAACAATGCTTACTGGGTTGCTTAACTGATTCTGACGTATATAATCTAACAATATTTGAACAATCCCATATTTATCCACGAAGTAATTCACGTTCTAATGAATGAGTTTAAAATCTAAACCAAAGTACCCAATGACAATATTATCTGGCAGTTTAATTGGTAGTGTGTGAACGTTCTAAAAATTTCCTATGTTATGTTTTTTTTCAAGCTGAAGTAAATTTTAAAAACTAATTTCAAAATTTTATTTGAATAACATTTTTTCAAGCATCATAAAAACATTTGTGAAAAATAGAGATCAAGTGCAAACGACAGCTACAGTAGGTTTGGTTCCACCATGATCAATCAAAACTGATAAATTTGGATTCCAAAGGTTGAACTTGCGGTAACCGAACTTCAGTAATTAGGAAGTTAACTATACCGACTTTATTATCCATCTCCAAATGTCTGTTATTGGGTACTGTATTCTCAATTTTCCTTTTAAAAATACGTTTCTGAGGGATAATGAACAAACCTTTTTTAATTTAGTTGTACTTAATGCAGATTCTAAACTAGAGCATCTGACAAAATATACATATAGTGTTAAAAATATTACCAATAGAAAAACACGCATAATGTAGCTTACCGAAAAATTTTACCGTTTCAATTTTCAGATTTTTAAAATAAAATTAATGGAATTGAAATATTAATTTTTCGACTGCTAAAAAACTCACCAAATCGGATCAAAAACAAAAAGTCTAATTCGACTCGATTTTTTTCTCCAGAAGTTTATGGGTCCAGAATCGGTTTAGAAGCATGATTTTCAATACGAACTTCCCTGCAGCGGGTTCATTTTATTATTTCAAATTCCTGAAATGAAACCGAGAAATTATCGGCCCCATCATAATGAATGCTATGATATTTTTCAAAAGAAATTTAAAAAAAAACCTCCACTAAATTTCCAAGTTTGTTTTCCATACAGTACTCCCATCCAAATTATACGCAAAATTTGAATATACATACATAATAATAGATATTAGAAACTGGTCTCGTCTTTTTCTCCTAATCATCACCTTTCTCCACTTTTTCCCAATTCCATCGATTTGTCCTAAAATATTTTTGTTCTTGATTTTCTCCACTTTACCCCTTACTACGTAATAATTTGTTTTTTTCTTCGTTTACTAAACATATATGATCAAAGAATACCCTTTTCTATTTCTTCTTCTTCTTTTCCTTGTAGACTACCATTCACCCTATTGATAACAAAAAAAAAGAAAAAAAAAGATTTGAATTTCGCGCTCCGATTGTTTTCGTTGAAATGGAAGTAGACAAACAAAAAATGTCGATTTTGATTAGAAACAACTTGTCTCTTCTACTATCACTATCTACTAGTTAATTTATAGAAAAAAAAACAATAGAACTTGTTTTTCCTTTCTAAAAAAATTCTTGAGAATTTCATTCCCCATCAAATCATAGAACATTACTTGTTCATATTATGTGTACTGCAATGATATTTGCTAGGTTCCAATGTAACTTCAGGTACTAAAAAAATAACCCAAAGCTTAACCGGTGCATTTTATTAATCAATGATTCCAATTTTGCAGGGAGGATGACAATCTCCTATGATGAGGAGTTCTCTTCATTGATGTTAAGATGGAGAGGATCGATTTGGAAGGCTGTGCTAAAAGATCTGATCGGGTTCTACATTCTCTATTATATTGTTCTAATTTTTCAATATTATCTCCTTGACGAGCAGGGTAAAGAATATTTCACCGGTTGGATTAGGTGGTGTGAAACTGGTACCACATACATCCCTCTTTCGTTCTTACTTGGTTTCTTCGTCTCGGTCATTGTTTCAAGATGGTGAGCTCTTCCGTTTTGTGCTCTAGAAAAATAATATCAAAAATGATTTCCAGGTGGGAGCAGTTTAACTGGATCTCATGGCCTGATAAATTGATGATTATGGTTGCCGCCTGTCTTCCTGGCAAGGAGAATTTGGCTGTTCGTCAGACTATTGCTAGATGGAGCACTTTGCAAGCAGCCATAGCTTGGGCTGGAATTTCAGTTCGCACACTGAAACGGTTCCCCACTGAAAGACATATGGTTGCTGCTAAGATTATGACTGAAGAGGAGTATGATTTATACATGAATTGTGATGCTCCACAAGGAAAATGGTTCATTCCAATTATTTGGATTGTGAACTTGATCAAAGAGCAGAAAAAGAAGAAGATCATTGATTCAGTGCAAATGGATATGTTGCTCAAAATGGTATTTACCTTCCCTTTGAGAGGAACTGATCCTTGTTTTCAGGTCTACAGTTATCGTGATGGTTTTGCCATGCTCTTCGTCTATGATTGGATCAAGATCCCATTGGTGTACACCCAAGTCGTCGCCATTGCAACTTATGGATATTTCTTCATCTGTCTTATTGGTAGACAGCCAAAACTCGATCAGAAATCAATGGAGACTGAGATTACCATTTTGTTCCCAATCTTCACAACTTTCCAAATGCTTTTCTATCTTGGATGGTTGAAAGTCGGACAATATTTGATGAATCCATTCGGAGAAGATGACGATGATTTTGGTGAGTTTTAGAGGTGACAATGAAGATGATCACTGTGTGCATGTTTATCTTTCTGATGTTTCAAACGACTAGTCAGGGTTTTTATCTGTAATTTCTAACATGAGCTGAGGAGCTCACTTTTACCATTTATTGATGAGAAATCTAATCGGGTATCAGTCCTAATGTTCATTAACAAGCATGAAATTTACAACAAAAGTTCTCTTTCGTTGAAAATGGTCCCAATTCAAAGTATTAAAAAACATGTGTACAGGAGACAGGACAGGGGGTCACTATTCCAAGCCCTCTTTCAAGCTCATGCCCCAGCTCGACACCTCTGGTGTGTGTGCTCAACACTCTGAGAACGTGAGGTGTGTTAGGATGTTGATGAGATGACGAAAAATTTCTATGGACCGTAATTTGATTAATATCAAAGTTCATCTTCATACCGGCAGATATCCCAATTTTTATAATTGGGAAGTTTTATGACACCAAATTGGTTGTTTTTCCGATCACACAATATTTTGTTGAGTATACGATCAAATGGAAGTTGTTTCATCCGTCCAAAAATCATGTTTATTTTTGTTGTCAGTAATTTAGAATAAGTCTGAAATAATTGTAGTAAAAATAATTGTTTGCATTCAGAAAACACAATTGTTGTTGTTTGATGTTCTTTTTTTCATGATTGTCCTTCTTGGAAATCAAAGATTGGTCTTTTTAAAACAGTTATCACCGAACGTGTCAATTCTCGATTTTTTTGCAACTACATAGCTAGCCAATAACTATATATGTTCGACAGTTCGATTTTTTCTATACATATAAGAACGACTAATTCATCATTCTCCAAAAGAAAAAAAACGGAGAACATTTGGTCCATCCCACTTTTTTTGTAGACGAATCTAGTTTTGAAGAATTCATTCATTCATTCAATCGTAAACATTGTCTCTTGAGATCAAAAAATATTTATTGTATTCGGTGTCCTTGAATTTAACATTATCAATATCTAGTTACTAACCAATTCGATTGAACCAAATTAATTCCAAGGTTATCAACGAATTATGTATGTATGTCTTCTGTTCAAAACATAAACTTTTCTTTTCAGAACTCAACTATGTTCTCGATCGTAACACTGCTGTTGCCCATATGATGGCCACTGAACTTGCTGATCAACTTCCAACCGGTCGAGTTGGATCCCTGCCAACGATTCCACATACTCGCGCATCTTTCAAGATTCAGGATGTTATTCCGAAATCTCATTTGGCTAGTTTTGAACTATCTGACAGTGATATGAAACTGATCAAGCCAGAAGACTTCGAAGAGCATGAGAAGTTGTTGGAAGAGGAGAGAACTTCTCATCGACAAAGACTCGGATCAATTGTTAGAGCCCTTGACAGAAAGTGAGTACTAGTCACTTTTGTTCACACTGTATGCCCTAACTGATATCTCAAAATACAATATGTATTAACCATAAGCTTAATAATGTATTCTGTGGGGTTAGATATAGGACCCTTTGGGACCTTCACACAGTTCTAGGACCCTCATGACCCAAGGTTTGCGAAATGGTGCACTGATCAGAGAATACCTCGTGTGGAAGGCGAGCATTGTATCACTGTGCCTGTCGATGAACCATGTTCCAAACAAAAAAGGTTCTTTCCCGACCATAAATTGAATGTCCTGATCGACCCTGTATAAAGTCAGACAATTAGTGATTATCTACAAAGAGTGTAATCTATTTAATATATTTGAGACCATTATGTGACAATTTTGAATTCATAATGGGACTTTTAAGTGGTTCAGGAACCCCTATGCAATGATAAAAGCCAATATAGAACCCAGTCTATATCTAGTTTTTTCAGGAGCCGTAAATCTACATCGGATGAATGATAACTTTTTTTTACATTTATATATTTAAAGAAATGGTTTTTATTTGGTTATTTAATTTCATTTTTTTCTAACCATGAGTTGACGAACTCTATTGATACCTAATTTCCCTTTTGAAGTTCTCAATTTCATTAAAATATACAGGTGACCTGGGGAGAAAATGACAATCTCCTACGATGAAGAATTCTCTTCATTGATGTTAAGATGGAGAGGATCAATTTGGAAGGCTGTGTTGAAAGATCTGATCGGGTTCTATATTATTTATTATATCGTTTTGGCTGCACAAGTATGTGATATACCTGATAACTAGAAAATGTGGTTGATTTTCAGTACTACCTACTCGACGAACCTGGTAAAGAATACTTCAGTGGTTGGATTGCTTGGTGTGAGATCGGTTCGGAATATATTCCATTGTCATTTTCTCTTGGTTTCTTCGTTTCGGTGATTGTTGCAAGATGGTAAGTCAAATTGTTGTTATAATAGACAAAGATAAATGTTCACATGTGACTCTAACTCAAGCTCAAAAATTAACTCATGTTCAAACTAATGCATATAATAATATTACCATATTGTCTGAAAACATTTTTTAACCTATACCTTGTCAGTTTTGGAACGAACTTCCTGAAACGGGTCAAAATACACCAAACGTGTAACTTCATAAAAATTCTGAGCCCGATTTAACAGATCCCATTCGGTTTGGACATGGTTTAGTTATTGAGCTAGTAGGAACACATGGACATTATAATCTTACATTCATGTTTGACCGTTCAATTTTCTGACAGGTGGGAACAGTTTAATTGGATCTCATGGCCTGACAAAATGATGATCATGGTGTCCGCCTGTCTTCCAGGAGACGAAAACTTGCTCGTTCGTCAGACTATTGCTAGATGGAGCACTTTGCAGGCTGCTATCGCTTGGGCCGGAGTTTCAGTTCGCACACTGAAACGGTTCCCCACTGAAAGACACATGGTTGCTGCTAAGATTATGACAGAAGAGGAGTATGACTTGTACATGAACTGCGATGCTCCACAAGGAAAATGGTTTATTCCAACTTTATGGATTGTTAACTTGATCAAACTGCAATTAAAGAAAAAAGTCATTGACACAGTTCAAATGGAGATGCTATTAAAGCACGTGAGTTCTACTTTTAAGATATCAGAATACCAACTTATTTATGAATATTAGGTCTACAGTTATCGTGATGGTTTTGCCATGCTCTTCGTCTATGACTGGATCAAGATCCCATTGGTGTACACCCAAGTCGTCGCCATTGCCACTTATGGATATTTCTCGATTTGTCTAATTGGTAGACAGCCTAAACTAGACCAAAAATCGATGGAGAAAGAGATCACAATTTTGTTCCCAATCTTCACAACTTTCCAAATGCTTTTCTATCTTGGATGGTTGAAAGTCGGACAATATCTTATGAATCCATTCGGAGAAGATGACGATGACTTTGGTGAGCTTTAAAATACACAGCATAACTATAAATATTTCTGTTTCAGAGCTCAACTATGTGATTGACCGTAACACTGCTGTTGCTCACATGATGGCCACTGAACTCGCTGATCAACTCCCTTCAATCGATCAACCTATGAATCCAACAATTCCACATACCCGCGCATCTTTCAAAATTCAAGATGTCATTCCGAAGTCCCATTTGGCTGGCTTCGAACTCTCTGAAAATGATATGAAACAAATCAAACCCGAAGACTTCGAGGAGCATGAGAAACTTCTAGAGGAAACAAGACAAGCGAGACAGAGAATGGGTTTCAATTTCAGAAATGGAAGTAAAACAATCAAAGAAGAAGAATGATGAAAAATGGGTTATTTTTTGAAATATACATATTGCCATATACATTTCGAATTTCAATCATAGTACAACATACTTAATAAACCTTAATTCGGGAATGGAAATTCTTGTGACACAAAAGTTCCTAATAATAGTTTTTCTCACATCCGAGGTAATATATTTTGTGTTCATTGTTCTGTTCCGTCATATCAATATTTCGTACATATGAGGATATTTGAAGGGGAGTTAAGGCATATGTAAGTTGATTAGAAAAATCCCTTATACTTTCGCAAGAAAAATCCTAATTTCCCTTTTTTTACACGCATAAATAACTTGGTAGAAAGGTCACTGAATCAATGCTACACTCATAAGTGTCATCATCTTGGTGATCACTATTCACATGGTCTGGATAAGTCACAAAACAGACCACGATTTTTCATGATGACAAATAAAATTCAAGGAGAAACCGAAAGTGTGAGACTGAAACAATTTAGTTGATCAATTGATTTTTAGAAAATAGACATATTGAAATATATTCATTCATACAAATACCAGAATTCAAAAGGAATATTCTCCAAAGTTTGCTTATAATATTCTCCTTTGTGATCTTCTGTTCCACAGTCAGCGGAGCTTGGAAAGTTACCGCGTCAGTTTGAACCCATCCAGGACACTTAGCAACTGCCAAAATTCCATTATCATGAAGACCAATGGCAATTGTTTTTGTGAATTGGTTGACAGCAGACTACAAAAATACATGTACTATAATGAAAACACCCTCCAAAAGTGTTCACTATAGGCCAATGCATCAAACAATTTGGTTTCTGGTGTATTATCTCCAACTAATCATAGTCCACATTAGTTTGTGATAATAATACCCTTCGAGACAGTTAAAGAACCGAGTGATGATAACCATACTAATGGCATTCACTTCAATCTGTTCATGAAAAAGTTCATGGGATGGCTTCTGAAAATCAACAAGCCAAAGCAAAAATGATGGCATATTTTATCTTTAAAGGTATAGAATTATGATATTAGAATCGTATATACCAATCATGCAAGACCATTGTTTGTTTACAAAACACATGTCTGATTTGTTTCATATGTATTATGTCATAAGCAATGATAACATAGATAAGTAGCTTGTCAAATATGCCCGGATGGAATACTACTCAGACCATCGAGAGAAAATCATCATTTCTCTCTTTTTTTTTGTTCGCGCATAAATAACTTGGCGGGAAGGCTACATTCATAATTGTCATCATTTCTTTGATCGTTATAGCCTCAGATAAACAACAACTGTCGAAACATTTTGAGTAGGTCAATATCGGTTGTGTGTACTTTGTGATCTCGTGGACAGAGACCACGTTTTTTTCATGATGACAAAAAAGAGATGTTTAAGAAGAAAACCACTGCGTAAGACTAAAATATTTTAGCGGATCCAATGAGTTTTTTTTGTCAAATATAAAAATTTAGATAATGTCATTCATACAAGTATCAGCAGTTCACATATACAGAATTAAAACGGAATTTTGTCCAAATTATTTCTATAGTATCCTCCATTGTGTTCTTCTGTCAACTTTGAGAAACTATCGACCAATGAAGATGTAGATTGTTCGACAGTGAGCATAGCTTTGGAGGATCCCATGTCAGTTTGAACCCATCCCGGACAGAAAGCGACTGCCAGAATACCACTGTCGTGAAGATCAACGGCGATTGTTTTGGTGAATTGATTGACAGCAGACTACAAAAATATATTTAATGGGAATAGCCTCAAAAAATATCTACTCACTTTGCTCATTCTATAGGCCAATGCATCAAACCATCCGGAGCCAGTTGTATTCTCTCCAATTGATCCTAGTCCACTTGAGATTGTAAGAATAGCACCCTTCGAGACAGTGAAATTTGCACCAGAACTTTTGGCGACTCCTTTTTCGAGCAATGGCAAAAACTTTTGAGAAACAATAACCACGCTGATGGTGTTCACCTCAAGTTGTTCGCGGAGAGCTTCACGAGATGGCTCCTGAATGAGGATTAGTTAATAGAAAAATGCGAGAGGATGAACTCACAGAGCGGGAATTGTATTTGACAGCGATTCCAGCGTTATTGACCAAAAGATTCAATCCATTATCCCCTACGACTTTACCAACTTCTTGGACCAAAGAATCAATAGATTTGTCGCAGGTGACAGTCAATGGGAGAACATGCAATCTTGAATCTTTGATTGCATTCAAAGCATCCGCTTTTTGAACATCTCTCGCAGTTGCAAAGATATGCTCAACTTCTTTATGCTTCAAAAATTGTTGCACCAATCCAAAACCGATTCCACGATTAGCACCAGTGATCAAAATAGACTTTGGGAACGATGGCATAGTTCGAGAGAGAAAGAATAGAAAATGAAAAATGATGATATTAGAACGCAATATATACCGATAACACAAGATAAATATTTGTTTACGAGAGAGAAAAAAAACCATAGATCTATAGAACACAATTTTTTGTCATCATTTTATCAAAAACAATTTTTATACACAGTATTATGCAGATCATTAAGAAAAAAATTGAAAATAAATACAAAAACAAAAAGTTTTCTGCAGGAAGTGGGATTCGAACCCACGCACCCATACGAGTACCAGAACACCCAGTCGACCTCGAACTTGAGGCAAGCGTACGCTTGAGTCTGGCGCCTTAGACCGCTCGGCCATCCCTGCATGTTTACTTTCTTTTCCAATGGCATACATGTTTCTCTCACTTCTTTTTTTCAAATTGATAAATTTTTTGTTTTATTTTTTTCTTTTGAATAGAAAAAAATATCGAATCCGGGATCGTTTACAAACACTAACAAATACCGGTGAAAACATGAAAACGAAAATAATCGAAAGTAATAATAGATTCCACCACAAGATAACCTAAATCAAAGATTTCAATCAGCTCCCCGCCCAACAGAAAATGTGTTAATTAGTCAATTTCACTCATTTCCCTCTAATTATGCGGTGCTTTCTGGTTATTCTCCTAGCTGCTGAGTTAACATGTGCATTTCAACCTTTGAAAACTTTCAATATTCAAAGAAGACAAGAAGATCCAGATGAGAAAGACCCCTTCGAATATGAATGTGAGTGCAGTACTGAGAAAACTTATTAGATTTAGCTAAAAAAATTTCAGCACCTTCCGAATTGCTATCCACGCTAAATAATAATACAAAAAGACTGAAATTGGAAATGGATACCGAGAAGTATATCGAAAAATTCGGGCCACAACAACTCCTCGACTTGGTGCTTAAAAAAGTCACTGAAACACAGAACACCTTCAAACCGGATGCTCGAGAAGCTTTTGAAAGATTCTTAGACTTTGTGGAGAATGTGAGTATCTAGAGGATTCAGAAGTCTTATCGCCTTCTTTGTGGATTTTCAGATAATCTACTCCACAACTGCTCAAAGAATTGAGAAGCAGCTCAAATTGGACTACTCCAAACAGCTTCGATCACCTCCTCCAACTCCGTCAACTGATCCGAAACTTCATGATAATGAGGTGACATCAGCGATGGAGTTCAGGCGAGATGCTCCAGCTCTCGGGGAGTTCAGACAAAACTCGGTGATTATTGATGTCGCTGCTGATACACCTTATAGCCGTCAGCCTATTGAGCCATCGAGACTCGCATATTTCTCAAATTTGAATGATGATTTGGTACAGATTTCAAAGAAGAAGGAAATTAGAAGATCTCCGAAGAAAATTCGCAATCGAAAGGTTTCTTTAGAAGTTTTTGAAAAAGCTGTGAAAGAAGCGGAGAAAAAAGAATTAATAGAGAAAGAACAGGCGAAATCGAAAAATACCACAAAGAAGAAGAATATGACAAAACGAAAGCGTCAATCACTCGTCGAAAAGATCCGAAGAGCTCGCAAACTTCCAATCTCTAAACTCGAGTATACTGAAACTCAAAAAAGAAGATCTCCAGCCAAACACACTAAATTCACTTTAAATGAAAGACTATATCAACTATTGGAGGAATATTCTGTTGAAAGTTTCTTACTAGAAACTTCTGAATATACAGTTCGAGCATTTGCTGATCCGAAGAAAACGAGAATTAGTACATTGACAAAGATTCCAACAGAAGAAGCCAAACCAGCGTTTGTTTATAGTGTAAGTTAAAAAATTGCTGACTGAAGATTTAATGGGCGAGAAAAATTTTCAGAGATCCGTGAAAAAGGCAAGTGAGAAGAAAGCGAAGACGGTTTTGGAGAGACTTCTTTGAAATTAATAATAATAAAAAAAATTAGTAATAATTTGATGTTTGTAAATAAATGATTTTTGATAAAATGCAAATAACTGTCAAGGTTAGAGTGATATTTGGAACTTTAAAAAAACTGAAATCGGTTTGCTTTAAAGCACGCTGTTTTGAGGCTGCCAGACGATAAAAAGAGTGGTGAGAAAAACAGATCGAAGTCTCACAGAAAAATACATGGGTCACGTCAAAAAACAAAAAAAATACTTATTTTCTTTTTTTCATTTTCAAAAAATAATGAGTATTTTTTATTTTTCACGTGAACTTTCAAAGACTTGTGTTTGCATCATTTTCGTTTTTTCATAGTCTTAGTGTTTCATATTTTTTGTAGCAATAGTGTCTGCCCGAACTCTATTTCAATTGAATATTAAATTCGATCGAAAAACCTCATTTTTTTTTAAATCCTTCAAAAAATTGGAAAACAAAACGTATAGCGGGATCGAACCATTCACCTTGTGCACGAAAATCGCGAGTGTTAGCCACTATACCAACCTTACAAGCGGGAAGAACCTTTTTTGGGCACTTTTCGTGGCAAAAAAACAACAAACAAATTTTTATCTCTCTTAAATGCGTGGAATGACTATGTCGGTGGTACTCTTTAATTTGAAAAAAAAAACTTATTTTTTGGTGCCACTCCCCCTTTAATGGGCTTTAGCAACAAAATCGACACACTAAAAATGAATAATTATTTTTTCAAATGCTCAAACCAGAACTGTCCCGAGTGCTCTTATATTAGAGGCGCCCTTCAGCTGGAGGTTCCCTTATAATAGAGTCAATACGGTACATTCCGAATTTAAAAATAATATTTTTTCTTTTTATTCCGAATTTTTTGGTCGATAATGAAATGTTCATTTTTTGAGAATTGGAAGAGTGGGTATTTAGGTGATGGACTTCAGTTTAATAAAAAAAAATAGGGGGTGATTTAAAGGGATTGATTTCCTTTTAAAAAAGTTCAATATTCAGTTTTCATATTCACACTCTACTAAAAACATGTAAATTTGAAGAGATATTTCTAACAATAAATCGATGTAAGCGAAAATTCTATCCGAACGACTTCTATATCTTTTTTAAATAACAGTAAAATTTTTTTAATAATTTCGTAAATAAATGATTTCATTGAAATAAAAATGTAAAACAAAAAATGATAATTGTGCCATAAAAAAGTAAATGAGACAATAATTGAGAATATTTTGAGGAAGAATTGGTGTGAAAAATTGAATACATAATCTGATAAATTTGAAATAAAAAATTGGAAAAAAATAAGACCTCGTTTTAATATAATCATTGGGTGAATACAAACATATACTCGTAAAATATCGATGTGTGATTTTGAATTTGGAAATGTGCAAAAATAGAAATGAAAGAATTTAGAAATATTATTAAAGTAAAATACATAGTTCTATCAAACAGCAAGTGGAATATTTTCAGCTCGACTGAGATCTTGAATTGAGTCGGAAGTGGCAGCTGGCGGAGCAGCATTTGAATCACTGTTTATCGAGACAACAGCTCGACGAGGTTTGATTTTTCCGAATCTCGAACTGCAAATAATATGATATTTGTTTTCAAGAATTTCAACAAAAAAAAACTCACTTTTGTATAGTTGGTGGTGTATTTGGTGTAGTTGCAGCTGTTTGAGGGGGACCTCCTTTCGGATCAGTATTCAGACTTCGATTTGTTGATTGTGTTCGGTTCAATCGGAAACTTCCACCGGTACTTCGATGTGATAGAATTCGACCGAGTCGTTGATGATTCTGACCGTCAGAGTTGCTACTGTCGTTGCGTTTTCGTCGAATAGATTGGGCTCTGCGGTTACTTAAATTAGGTAATGTTTTTTTGGTGGATGTAGGTAAATTATATGGTGAAAAATAACTTTTTATGGTAAAACCCTTCAAGCATTTTTTTAACCAAAAAATTCGCATTTTGGAAATTTTTATGTGTTTCATGTTTTCATTTTTTTTCAGTTAAAAATTTCTTGAAAAGTAGATTCACTTTAAAATTTGAAAAATTCATTAAAAAAATTTACAGGTGGGTTAGATTTTAACTTCTACTTTCATTATGAAAACACTAACAAGCTTCACTGACAATATTGAAAATGTTGATTTCACTAGAAAATCAGTAGCTTTCAGAATTGATCCTTCTTAGTCGAATAAATTTGAAATAAATTTGTAGTTTCTCATGTTCTATAAAATTCGAATGCAGTTTGTTTTCAATATTCCAAACTTATCATCCGATAAATTTTTTAAAAACGCTGATCAACTGATAATACTGAAATTTTTGATTCCACTAAAGAAGAAGAAGTTTCTAGAAGAAAAATGTTTCCTATATTCTACCATGCATTTTTGTTAGATTTTTATTGACTTTTTTTCTAATTTTGAGCAGATCTTGCTTTTTTCGGTGTAGTTTTCGATGTTGGAAACAGCGCATGAGGGGTCGCAATTTTGTAAAAACTGATAAACGGATCAAAGTTCAAAAAAATATGCAATGTTATAATTTTTGTCAAAAAAAAAATGTTTAGAACATTTTCATGTCTATTTATTTTTTCGATAATTAATCTCAACTTTTCTGTTTGAAACATTGGATCTAAATCATATATTGCAGGGTTCAAGTTATTAGACCATTGTAAGAGCAACCCTTTGCAACCAATATGGCCTAGAAATTCAAATAATACAGTACTTTTTGGAAAATATCATTGAAAAATAGGTTCTTGCGTTTTCTAGACCATTTTGCATTTTCTAGGCCACTCTCTAATTTTTTCGTATTCACAATATTGTACTAGATGATCAAAGAGTATTCACCCGTTCTCAATTTTATTGGTTTACAATTTTATATACTATTCATAGTGATACTTGTATTATCATTTTCAATGATTCCCTATTCTATGAAGTTGATAGAGCGTAGTGAAGCAAACTAAAAATGTCAATGAACTATTTCAAACTTCGAAATTTTCAGCTCGTTTCAAGGGTAAGATATGATCCTACTCTGCCTTTAAACTATCTGGAATTTGATGAACCTCTTTTTGTTCATTTTTGCAAATTGTGATCCCTGAAATTTCAATTTGCGGATTTCGTACAAAATTTTGGCAATTTTTTTCATTATCCGGTCGAATTATTACTGATTCAAAGGAAACAAGAACGTGAAATAAATTCAATCCAAAAAATAAAAAACACTAAACAAACGTCTAACTCATCAAATAAGTTTCTCGAAATCTTTACTGTTCGTATTATACTTTTTCATTGATGGAATTTAACTATTTCCCACTTTCCAATTCTCAATTGCATTTTCGTTAAACATGTGCTTTTTTACAAATTATTTGTGTACCCAACTATGTATTTAACTGACCTTGCAAATGTGATCAACGACGAATCATCATCAATTAAATTCTCGGGATGTTGACTCAAATATCGTTTCCATAACGCATCGGTGATTTCCGTACAAAACATAACACCAGCATGTAATGCTATCATTCGAAGTACCAATACACCATCCACTTTGAGATAGGTTCGAAGGAAATGTTCGACTTGTTTCCGTTTTTCTTTTCGGAAAAGCTCAGGTTTATCGGGGTCTGATGTGAGTTCCAGATGACGGAGGACAAATCGAAACCGATCTCTGTTAAAAAAATTATGGTTGTTGGGGAATCTTCAAAAAAATGCTGAATTTGAGCTCAAAATTGTACCAGGTTTGTGCTACTTTCTGGATTTATACCCTGAAATGGACCAGGTTTGATTCGGTCTGAATCTCTTTTTCTTGCAACTTTGACATGGCCTGAATGCGAGCATGACCAGAAATATTCTAAAATATTTAGGACCAAGTTTAAGAAACTGGACATAGGTTTTTTTGAAACAAATTTGAAGAACATTGTATGTTTATCAATCAGAAGTTCTTTATTCTTCGTTCATGACCTTACTTCGATTAAGCTCAAAGTTTTCCTTATTTTTTATGTCCAACATGAATTTTGTGACCAATGCTAATTTACTCACCTATGAAACATTGAAATACTGAACCAATATAACATATCTAACGTCGATGCCACAAATAGAAGTGTAAACCACAACCATATTAATATGAAGATTTTCTCATTAAATATATTAATAACTAGAACACATTGTACACTATGTCGTTGATTGTTGCCAAGTACACGAACTTCGAAATCACACTGAACAATTATTCTTATTGTTTTTTTTTCTATTTTCTCTGCACTAAATCAACAAAAAAAAAGAAAGAAAGAATGACTCACAAGAGTAACCCTAGGAAAATTGCCGGATTCGATCCATGTTCTTCCAAACAATAAATCTCGAAGAACGCCTAGACCATAGATTGAATATTCGTCGGTTTCGAGGAATTTATTGACGAGCACCAGATTGGTCAAAATGTTGCCGACGTACATGATTTTTGTGGCTAGATACATTCCGGTTACATAACTCTCATAGTAGCGCATGTTGAAACATTTGAAAACGCGATGGAGAGTGTATTGGGTGCGTGAGGTGGCTGTGTGTTGGTACCTGAAAAATTGGGGATATTGAATTTTGAGAAAAGGGTGAGTGAGCAAAAGCTTACTTAGAATCCTAGACTTGAATTTTAGGATTATCATTTTCTATGTGATCAAAAATTGAGTTTCAAATTGATAAGTAGAATTTTTGGTCTGACATACTATATTATGCTGGTTTCCGAAAGGGAACACCTAAATAAGACATGGTGCAATAAAAACTGTACAAGATCAGAAAAAAGGGGAATTTTTTGAGTTGGACCTAAACTTGGACCAAAACTGTGTCAACTGATGAAAATTTCCAATTCTAGTTAACTCTCCAGGTTGTCGGGATCATTTTAGAAAACTACGACTCGATCCAGTTTTTGGGTTCATTTTTTGGCTGCAACATCTGGCTATTTTTGAAGCATCTGTTTTGGGCCCGTTCTTTTAAGGAATCAGGTTCGATTCAGATGGTCCTTTATATAATATGAGCTATTTTAAAGTATTTCTAGTAAAAATTAAAAACAGGACTGGCTGTGGCCGAACTAGGTCTGACCCGAAAGGCTGTTAACCTGAGATCACGTAATCAAATTAGAGTCCTTTCTTCAAGCTCACAGGTCACTCTTGTCAATGAGATTTTGAATTTTTCATAATGAAGGTCAAGATGTGTTTCAAAAAAATATTATATTCTGTGTTACATAATGAGTTTTCGGGCAGTTTGCTGATTATTTTGATGGACTTTTTTTGAATGCTCAGTAAAATATATGAAATATAATTTCAACTTTTCAAAAAACTCACCTCAACGCTGATTCGATATGCCTAGATAAGCTTTCAATTGTTCGTATCCTATAATCTGGTTCAATATTTTCTTTTTCGGTGGCCATTTGAACGATATCATTCAGTCTTATTCCTGAAAATCAATCTTCTTACTTAAAATGTACCACAGTAGATCTTACCTGATTTATCACTCATTAGTCTCCACATCAAACATGGTATATAATACAAAAATGCTTGTAATAACAAGAAAAATGGTACCCACTGATAATAGGATATTTGTCGATATTCTCGATCGCTAACATGTTCGGGAATATCCTGATCCATTGGTACCCAATACGTATTCTGAGCCCAACAATACATTTCAGTATAGGCTTCCCAACTGGCAGTGAATTGAGCAGGAACCCAACATTCGAGGGGTCGACCACCGAATTGTTTAAAACTAACTAGAACGGCCATCATGATTAGAAATGAAGAAGTGTAGAAATATGAAAGACGGTCCACAAAATCATCATCTTTACGGTAGTGCAGAAATGAAAGAGCACTGTAAAAAATAGGAAGATTGGTAAGAAAAAATTCATCGACACGAAAAATCTGAGAACGTCAATGTAAACTTTGAAATTTAAAAAAAACCCTAAATTTTACTTCAACATTTAAAAGAAACCTAACATTTATGAGATATAATAGAAACAGTGTGAGTTTTCTCAATCAACTGAACATCGGGACTCATCCGAACATTATCCAAAACTAATTTTTCTGAGACGAATTCCATATTTGAAAAGTTCACTTAAATTTGTAAACTTTCAAATGTTTTAAATTTATGGCTTCCCGCTCAAAATATTATAGATGTTAAAGGCATCAAGCAATGCTCAAGTTCAATTTTGAACTTGCCAAAAAGTGTAGACCTTAAATTTACATACTCAGTTTCAAAATTCTAAACTTGTGATTTTTAGTTCATTTCCCCAGAAAAAAGTGACATCATATTATTGTCTGACGAGTCTACTCCAAAATCCACTTTTTGAAAAGTCAGTTACTACCAGGATTTTTTCTGGGTAGCTAAAAAATTAACATTCGGTGTTCAGGTACAACTAGACCAGTTCAAAAATCTGTTCTTCATTATTGAAAAAAGTCGAAATCAGTTGGGTCGATTATAAAATCTATGTTTTTAGTTCTCTGACGAAAACCCGTTTCATCTGATTTTTTTTTTTTGAAAAAAGTCTTTTGATATTAGTTATTCAACCAGGTCATCCAGGACAATGACTAAAATTTAAATTGAAAGTGAGAAAATGTTTTCACTGTGTTTTTCAAAAATTAAAAATCTTTGCAACTAACCTGAACATATTTTGGAGAACCATGGCTCCCACTTCGACAACTGCAGCGTGATGCAGAGATTCACCTCGACCGTGTCCTACAAAAAATCAACATATTTTTTTGACAACAAAAATCAGAACTTTATTTCAACCTATCTAACCCCTATAATTTAGATCTTCGATCCCAAAATATCATCACTTGTCAATACCAAACATACTGGGTTTATCTCGTCGATTGAAGAGGAAAGCCGAAGTTTGCGAGACACCGGACCGTCTGCTCATTCAGACAAATCATCCGGAACACTCCCAACCCGTCACACAAGAAATGCCTTGAAAAGAGCCTATATATGTTCAGGGCGAGGCTCAAACAATTTTGTTCTTATTCTTGAACCTCGTTTTTCTCTCCTTCTTCTAAAATAATAATTGGATCTATACACAGCGAAATGGCGAAAAAAGAAGCAATTTTCGGGAGCAAAAACAAGTTTGCCTAAAAGGTGCACAAAAGGTGAGGTGAAATGAATATGTCGTTTAAAATTAACGAACTTTTTCATTCGATTTGCAGGCGAAAAAGAGAAATCGAGAGAAAAAGGAAGAAAAAAAGGGAATTTTTGAGGAAATTACAGGGTAAGTTGGTTAAGAGATCACATTTTTTGACAACAAAAAAATACCAATGAATGAAAACAATTATAGTTTCGTCTTCGTTTCTTGCTCTGCTGCTGCTGCTGCCAGAAAAAACCAAAAGAAATAAAAAATGTAATTGTTGAACAAAATGTTGGAAAAGAAGCGGGTCGTCATGTTAATTGGAAAGAAAAATGAATGGAAGAAGGAAAAAGTGATGGAATAAAATAATGAGACGGAGAGTGAAACATTGAGATTCAAACACGACTTTACATGAACTTTTAGTACTACATGGAAGTGGGTGGGCAGCTGGTCAGGTTTTGGGCCGATGATGTCATAGAAAAAACGAGCTTATGATCAAAAGATGTTGAATCAGGCTTGGCTAACTTTGAACTAAATATTACACTGAAATGTGCTAATTTTTTACTAGGTCAATTGTGTTTCAGAATTCGTCCAAGGCTCGGTTCAATTTTCTCGAAGAGTTGTTGAAATTGAAAAATTTAATTTCGAGAGTATGTTTTCAGCTCCATCCTTTTCAGAACTTCCCTATGCAAATCAATAATCTTGGTGGTGTTTTCAGAAAAATGTTATTTATTCTATGGACAGCATTAGTTCACGTCTACTTGTATTTTGAATAATAATGAGCTTGAAGCAGACTGGAGACATGGAAACTTTTAAAGTTTATGTTTCTTTGGCGGGTTTTTTGAAAGTGTAGGTAGAGTAGAAGAAGTTTTGTAACAAATTAGGAAAGTTCAATTACTAAAAATGGGCAAAATTTCTTGCGAAGTATGGGCTAAAATTGTGATCTCTGAAAAAAGCTAACAGCATTATTTGACTTGATTTCACACTTTCTGAAGTGTTAAAAATTTTTCAAAGAAGAATCTGAATTGAGGATTCATGTTCTAAGATGCAGAATTCATACTTTTTAACCCTAGAAAAACGTATTTTTGCGAGGAACTAACTTCAAACTATCTTGGGTATCATTCTGGTCACATTCTGAGAATTCGAATTTCAAAATTAGACCTCATTTAGTCAATTTTATTTTTACCAAAACCGAGTCATCAAAGAACAGTGTCTGGAACATGAATCAAGGGAATTTCAGAGAAGTGTTCAGACTTTTGAACTCGAGTCTGATTTAAAGGAATTTCAAATGTATCTTCTTAGGGGCCAGTAATGAACTTCTGATTGTAAAGGTTACTTACTTCTAAATGTTGTTCAATTTCTAAGAATTGTAAAAATCAGGTCTGTTTTAGGTAACGCACTTCCGACTTTCTGATCGAATTCAGGAAAACAAAAAAAACAGAGGATCAGGTTTTGTAACCGTTTTAGATGGCCTGGTTCGGTTTTTTAGAATCACCTCAAAACTGGTATATTTTTTACGTGATCATCAAAAAAGGTTTATGAAAACTATTGTATTTCAAAAAGGCCGCTTTAAAAAGTGACATTTCACAACAAACTAGACCTACTGTAAGCCTAGGACATAGATTTTCAGCATCGAAAAAAACCCCAGTTAGAAAAAAACAACACTTCTCCGTTTTTTTTCTCTCTAAAAGAAAAATCACACACTTCCTTATCTCCACCCAAAAAAAGTGGTTGGCTATTAAAACGACAAACGACTACTACTACTAACACTTGAAATTGAAAATGGAGCAGTAGAAAAAAAAGAGAAAACGAAAAAAACACACACATATATGTATGTATGTAGGGGGAAAGGAAAAAGTTGTTCGAATTGAAGTGCGCAGCGCAGATGGAAGGGAGATGACAAGATGACTTTAATATATCAGCAGTTTTTCCCGAGATGAGAGAGAACATTTCGAGAAATCGAAAAAAAAAACTAGAAAGAAAGAGCTGGAACGCAAAAAAATATAATTTTTTTTGAATTCTCTAATATAGAAACCGCCGCCATCAGCGAAAATCGAAGGGAAAATATGCAGCTTTATCTTGTTATGATAATGAACTCGAAGGACATAGACATGCATATTCAACCCTATCATTATAACTGAATCAATTTATGAACTTTTAGAGAACTACATTCTATCATGATGATGATGATGTGTTTTTTTCGCAGAATGGATGAATGTGAGGATACAAAAAATGAAGGTTTTTTATAGTTTACACTTTTGAACTTTTGAAAAATCAAAGTTCAATTTGAAAACGTAATTTCTAAATCCGGGATTAACTAAATTGGGTCCTTAAATGAATGTTTCTAAAGTGAACCTTACAATAAAGAATTTCTCTAGAAGTTGCATATGTAATTCATGTTCAAAAATAGCATATGTGTCCAACTTTTTGACTCTGAAAATGTTCAAAAAACTCTCCCTAGACAAGGTTTGTGATATCCGTTTCACGATTTCACTGGTCTCAGGGATTGAAAAAGCAGTTGTGGACCGATTTTATTAGACCGGTCCAATTCGGGTTAACCAAAAAATCGGTTAACCAAAAAATAATCTAATAGGATTAGTACTGAAAAAAAAATTACAAATCAGGTTACAAAGAAAAAATCATGAAGTTTTGGGGAGAATTTCAAATCTGGGCTTCTTGGTTGTTTGGCGAGGTTCCATGACTTCATTTTAAGGCTCGTTCTGTTTGACCGGCCAACTCAACAAACACCATTCAGGTTTTTTTTGAAGTTTGGATTCCAAAACAAGATCTTAGGGAGATATGTCTTCAAACCGGGTCTAGCGTAATGTTCATAACTAAAGTGTGAACCTTGAACCGGTCCCTATAAATCAGGTTTAGCATTAAAAAATTGCAAAAAAAAATCATTCTGAACATGGTGTGAAAAATCATGTGATTGTGCAAAAAATGTTTGAATTGAGATTTTTGGTTCTTTGGTCCGTTTCAGGAACTACATTTGTGATCAATGGTCTAACTTAAATTTTTTCAAAGATTTTTACAAAAAAGTTTTCCATGTTCTCAATCAAAAAAAGGGTTGACCTTGAGTTCGATTGTTTGTTGCAAGGGGTTCTCGAAATCTAGAAAACATTTAGAAAGTTTTGGCTCAAATCCGTGATTCCTGAAACGAGCCATAAATTAGGATGTTTGTTCTTCAATTCCAAGTTTCAAGGTTACATTCTCCAATATTGTGAATCTATAATCAAAAAGAGACTTTCAAAAATAATGTTCTTATATATCTCATTTTCAAGAGAATTTACAGAAATTCTCCAATTTTTGAACTATCCTCTAACACTCATATAGAAAAAATGAAAAAAAAGCAACCTGAGCTAAACTTGACCATAGCAACAAGCTCATAAATTTAGGTTTGTCTGATAAATGAGTACTTATTTTCGAAAATCACCAGAAACCAAAACAACAAAAAAAAGGCAGAGAGAAATAAATATAAAATATAATTTTTTGTCTGAACGAATGATAGATATAAAAATATATATGAGGCAAAATATATATTCTCTCAAAAAAAAACAACTAATTTATCATACTAGATACATATTTGCTTCGTTAAAATTGGCAAAGGTAAGTCCTTTTCGTTTTTGATCATTGACACTTTACTTACTCCCACTCTTCGAGAAAATAAAACAGTATTTAAGTAGATATCTAATTTCACAAAAATTCTGAAGATGCGAAAAAAAATAAAATCTCGATCTCGTAAAAGTCAACAAATCCTATCAAATTACACATATAAGACACAACAGAACAAGGAAAACGAAGGGGGGAAACAACAAATAATCAAATATTCCAGAATATGAGGAACTCCAGCAAAAGAAAAAAGAGAAACTCAGCGTCTTTGGGTGTACATACAACAATGTACATGTTGTTGTTTTTTTTTTGCGGAGGGTATGAAAACAGACTTTTGATTGTTTGGAAAAAAGGAGAAGTATAGTTATTTACAGAACAAGAATTGTCAGAAGTGTAGGACTTGTGCGGACCTTTTTGTAACTTTGGGAACTAAATTGGGAAGTTTCTAAACTGAACCTAGACATACCCTTTATTGTGAACTCGACCATTTTTGTTTTGGAGATTAAAATCTTTATTTTAAAAAAAAATCAAAGGCCAAGAACGAAAAATATGAGACCAGAATTTCTGATTTTGAAAATTGTTAGTTCAAATATGTCTCTTTCTGCGTATGGTCCACGAGCATTTGATTTTTGAATTTGGATTTTACTAGAGTTCGCCTCAGGTTAAAGGTCCTAATTTAAGATCTACCAAATTAACTTTAATTTGGTGCCTTTGGTTCCTGAAACATAATCTGGGTACAAAAAATTGAACCCTTCATTTGGACATGTTTGCACACTGTAAAAAAAATCATTCAATCCGGACTAGAATTTTTGATTCTAGGAAAAATGCAGATATTTTTAAAGTGCTATGATCCGTTTTTTTGAACTCCAACTACACTTTTGGACCTCATTTTATTGAACTGGCTGAGCTCCAGAAGTATTCTGGTATTGGTTAGGGATTCTTAAAAACCAATTCTGATGTTGGTTATTTTGTAAATTCCCATCTAAATGCGAAAATTATCAATGGAACGAACTTTATCGAACGGATTTTAGTATTTTATTAGCCATTTGCAAATTTGTGGTCCCAGATTGAAAGTCCAGTAATCCGATGGTGCCTATTTTCAACCGGGTACTACTTTTATTATTTATTATTTTTTTTTTATTATTATTTTTACAAAACATACTTAAACCCACAAAATTTGTAGATAACGCTCAAATTGAACTATCTCCTTCTTATACAAACCTAAATTCTATGTATGTAGAAACAATTTTAGCATGTCTAGAATATTTGTTGAATGTCAGAAACACTACAATTAAAAATTCTGAATTCTTTTTTTCAACAATAAGAAAAACAAAAACAACACAACTTTTTGAGCTTTTTGGTTGGTATCACAAAAAAATCAATGGCAAAAATCTAGGTAGGAAAGATTTTTTTCTCACGTCATTGAAGGCTCTTAACATACATACATAATTGTGGGCTAGACTGTGTCTGGACTTTAACTTTTTCACATTTGGACTCAAAATAATAATTATGATAAATTTATGTTCAAAATGTCACAGGTAAGATTAGTATCTGAAAATTGGGGTTTCAAAAAACTTTTGAATGTGTTGAAATATTCCCATCAACTATGATTTGTCTTAAATCTCAAGTTCAAAAAGTTGGTAAGGGATTTCAAATTGATTCGTGTTCTTCAATAATATTTCAAATGTGTCAGTTATTCTCGTGGAAAAAACGGCAAGCGTGTCGCAAAGCTTTTCCCTTGTCGCAAGCTTGCGACAGTTTGTCGCAAACTTGCGACATTCGGCTGTCGCAAGGCTTGCGGTGTTCTTGCGCCAATAGTCGCAAGCTTTGCGACATCTAGCAGCAAAACTACTGCACGGCTTGCGACACCCTTGCGCCAGAAAAAATGTGTCGCAAGTTTGCGACAAACTGCCGCAAGCTTGCGACAATGAAAAAGCCTTGCGACACGCTTGCCGTTTTTTCCCCGAGTTCTTCAATAATATTTCAAATGTGTCAGTTATTCTCGGGGAAAAAACGGCAAGCGTGTCGCAAAGCTTTTCCCTTGTCGCAAGCTTGCGACAAACTGTCGCAAGCTTGCCGATTTTTCGAGTTTGTCAAAATTCAGGATAAGTTAGATTCACAGAAATAAGAACCTAACAGCAAAGTTAAAATCATAAAGTCAAAGAAAATTTGTCAGCTGCAAAAAAATGAATTTTTCAATCTTATTCAATTCTTTTCCAGTTCAAAAGACTTTTTATTAGATCACAAAATAGCTGATCAAAAATAACATTGTGATCATTTGATTACTGGAAAAAAAAGAAAAATCTAGAAGAAGAAAAAAGATTCTGGAACCTCGAAATACAGTTTTTGGTACCTCGAGAATATGACTTAGAATTGGAAGAATAGCCTATGAACACCCAAGAACCGAATTTATGGTCCCAAACAACAGATTTTTGGACCGGAAGGACAGATTAAGTACTACTCACAATGAATATAAGAACCCCAAGAACAGATCTTTATACCCAGTTACCTTTTATCTTGAAAGAAAATTTGACTTTCTTCAGGTTCAATATCACAGTACTCATTCTTCATGACTCAAAAAACGTATTACTCAACAACAAAAAATCGTGAAAAATATATCGATTCACCAAAACAAAAAGGACCCCTAAACCTAATGAAATTTGGTAGTAGAACTGAAAATTCATTTACTTGAACGTTCTCTAAATCAAATTTTGATTTCTGGTCCATTTCCCATGTCGGATTTCAGAAAAAAAACGGTGAAACTGAAACTGACCTTTTTTGTTTCCGCGCCGCTGACCGTTTCTTAACGAAGATTGTTGTTGTTGGACAGATGGCATATCAACTGTAAGACATTTTTTTTTTTTTCT
The DNA here is from genome assembly GCA_900536415.3 of Caenorhabditis sp. 38 MB-2015. NCBI lineage: Eukaryota > Metazoa > Nematoda > Chromadorea > Rhabditida > Rhabditidae > Caenorhabditis > Caenorhabditis quiockensis. Next base: position 49,174 of record LR549134.1, on the reverse strand, counting down.
GAATCCCTTGATTCTTGATACATATGTAGCTCAAATTATTTCAAAACTCACTTTATTTAACATTATTCGCTCTATTAGATATCGTGAAAGGGCATCTGAAAAAAAGAAAAAAAAGCTTTTTATTATAGTACATGCGGAAATTAGCAAAAATCAAAAAAAAGAGCAAGTAAAAAAAAGAAGTACTTAGTAATAACTATAGTTATGATTTATTCATGTATACTTTTCAAAAAAAAAAAAAAAAGAAATAGAAGTTTCTCACACTAATTATAATGAGCTAGCCACACTATGAGTGGTGTGGTGTGAGGTGGTTTCAGGAATTCTATTTCATTCTATTCTAGCTAGACATGTAAAGAAAAATATGAAAAGATCGACATCAATTGACAAAAAAAAAAATATGGCAAAAAATGGAGATTCCCCCCAAATATTGGGATTATCGGATTTAGAAAGTATTGAGTTTCTGAAACACATTTTTTTATTTTTTTCGGGAAAAAAGGGGGAGGGAATTATTGAACGGAAATGGGTGACGTAAATAAATTATCGGAATACTGAATAGACTATTTGGTATTTTGAACTATGAACAATTAGGTCTAGTGTATTTATTGAAAACAAAATAAATCTAGACAGAACTATGAACTAGGGTTGTAAAACGGGTGCGACGGGCGGCCCGTTCTCCTTTTTCTGTTTTACGCCCGGGGCCCGTCACACCCGCGCCCGGCGCCCGCCACGCCCGCCTCTGCTTTTTGTTTGTTGCAGGTGTGTGTGGCGAGCGCAGCGGGCGTCAGACAAATATTGCTGGCGGCCCGTCGCGCCCGTTTTACAACCCTACTATGAAGGACTAACGATGAAAATGAAAGATACTGCGCTTTTGAAAGGTGGCCCACACAAATTATAACATGCTGCAAAACCAGGTAATTGTCGGGTGCTAGTTTTCAAGCTGGAGGTGATAATTTCTTTTGACCCAAAGAGGTTTTTTCGAGACTTGAAAACAACTTTATATGTTTGTGTGACCCTTGACCAGGCTTGTGCTTTCGGGCGGGCGGCCCGCGGGCTTCTAATTAATTTTCAAGAATTAAGCTTTTGGGCCGGGCACGGGCTTTACCTTAGGAACACGCGGGGCCCGCGGGCTTCTTAAAAACGAAAAATGAAAATGAAAAAATTGTTTACCCGTCAAAAATAAAGGTCACGAAAAAATAATTCACGCATATTGTTTTATTCTGCAATTGTCGTTTCAATCTTCGTCAAGCCCGCGGACTGTTAATTTAAAAATGTCAAAAAACAAAACGGGCCGGGCTCGAGCTGTAAATCTTGTAAATCTTAATCAAGGGCCCGCGGGGCCCAAAAGCAAAAGCCTGCCTTTGACAAAAACAAATTTATAAATCACATAAAGTTCATGTGTTGTTTTATATAAATCCAAAACCAATTCTAGCCAAAACTTGTTGAAGAATTTACTGAATACTCAATATCTTCATTGTTACTTCTGAATTAAATTTCTGAAATTCATAAAAATCAAAAGTCAATCTAGTCTAGCTAAATTATGAATATTTTGTAGGTCTTTAATGTTTTTTCTAAGAAGTTGTTGTTTTTTTCACAATAAATACGTCGAGAATGAAGATTCATATCCATATCAATTAATATAAATCTAGTGAGAAAATGACGATTTTTTTTGAGTAATAGGAGCTTATTATTAGAAGTTTGAAACATAGGATATACAGTTGATCTGAATCAGGAATATTTTTAAACATGTTTTTTCTAACATGAGGTTGTTATCAAATTTTTGAAGGAGAGATAGATGTTTTAAAGCTGATCAACATCTCGTTTTCAGTTTTTGAACCCGCTGATGATCACGATAATTATATCAAATCTAGTGAAAAAATTGTCAATTTTTGACTTGTCATTCCGATCATCATACGTTTCTAACATACTATAATATAAAGTTCAGGAATATTTTTTCAATTAGTTACGGTGTAATAGTATAACTACCACATCTTTTTACATGAGGTGGTTCACGGAATGCTGAAGGATGAATAGATGTTTTGGTGCTCATCAACATCTCGTTTTCAGTTTCGCAGAATGTGAGAACTGAGTTCAAAGTTAGACATGTTTCTAGTGAGGTGTTATAGCTACAAAGTTTTTGAAATGAAAAAAAATTGGCAACACATGAAAATTCAGAATTTGTCAACTTATCAGTATTGTGGGGACGAAAAAATTAGATCCTTAAGCGAGAACCAATATGGAATAGAAAATGCCGACAGCACACTCCGCGTTAGATCAAAAAAAATTTCGAGTCTGATAATAAAATTGAATTGAAAGTTTCAGTAGAAATTTGGAATTTGACAAGTATTAAAAAATAAGAAAAAAGTTCAAATACTCTGACAAAATAGACCCGTGGTTTTTTTTTTTTTTTGAAAATTTAACAAGTTTCAGAAATGATAAGAAAATAATTTTTCAGACTCAAAAGTTTTTTTGTTCTTTTTGAGAGGGAACGTGTACTTCTCTTCCATGGTTCTAATTTTTTCGTCCCGACAATATATATTACTGTTCCATAATTTTATATTTTTAAAAATTAGGAGAAGAAAAAAGTTGTTCTGTTCTAACAAATTCTCGAAATTCACTTTTTACATTTTTGCGCAAGGATTTTGCAAAAAGTATGTTCGGGATGTTGATTAGAATTAAAAATTCTATCGAATGATATAATTCTCAAACTAGAGTTCATTTTCAGAAGTGATTTTTTTTAATTTAAAGCGTGACTTTCTCTATTGGTATGATTTTTAATTTGCAGAACACTTTCAACATAGGAATTTTGACAAAGTACCAAAACCAGAAAAAAAAACAGAAAGTAGAAAATACGCACTCAAGTATGAACAAAACCTCAACGCATTCTTTCCCCCTTTCTATCTAGCCAAACGTGAGAAAATGGGCGGAGAATATATCCCCAAATCATGGTGAAAGTACGTTGGCAAACCCGGGAAATCAATAGATATGAGGCGACGGCGCTGGAAAATAAACCACAACAAAATATATAAATATGTATGTATATACATGCGCGTGAGCACAGCTTTTCTCTCTCTGGAAATGTGTGTATATCAATGTGCACTTTCGAAAAAAAAAAAGAGAGAGGCGAAAAAAGCGCTGATATGGAAATTATATTAGCAAAGCAAGCAAGCAAGGCTCAGGTAGATTAGAGAGAGTGAAAAAATGAAGAGAAGAGGGATCGAGTGAGCTTGATGTACACATTTTTAAATGTATCAATTATGCAGATAGATTCTAGGAGAATAATAATCAAGGGATGCAATGTTTTTTTTTTTGTTTCAAAGATCTATCTATGATTTGGCGCTAGATAAATAATCAATATAAGCCTTGATTCCCACAAACTTGTTCATTGTGAATATTAGAAGAGAACTTCATGTTTTTTCTCACAATTTTTTATTTTTTCTCTGTTTTTTTCATCTTGAAAGGAATAACAAAATTGCAGAACAATAATTAAAAAATTATCAAGAGAATCATGAAAAACATCTGAGCAAAACTATCCATGTAAAATGAAAAAAAAATGTATGAAATTGAAGTTTGTCCATTCAAAAATATAACAATTGACTTCAACGAACATGGCAGAAACAATTATACATTGGTTTTCGACGTTTTTTTTTGAAAGATCAAAAATCTGAGGGTCTGATCCCGAACAAAAAAATGTTCAAGCATCGGATTTGGAATTGAAAGTTGACTGTGCCTCACAGAATCGGGCTAAGCTCATGATTTCCAAGAATTCACATTTTCACCGATAGTTTGAGCAAAAATACCATTGTCAAAAAAAAAGTATACTCTGGTCCGATGTATTAGTTTGATTTGCTTCAGAAGGCGTTCAGAAAGGTTTAAGCCTAATATTCTTTAAACTTTTCTGAGTTGAAGGTGTGATTCATGTGAAAATTCATCACATGCTGAGAAAAAATGAATAAGAATTCAACAAAAAAAAAACAATATGACAATAGAAAAAACAAAGAACAAAGTTTTGAGTAAGAAAATATTGTATACTAGAATCTGAATGGGACTAGAAAATTTTAGGATGCATTTCAGAGTGAAAATGTATGAAAGTCATAAAAAGGGAATCTAAGGATTGTTTTTGGATTTTGAAGTTAGGCGATTTTCCGGGTACATGTGCTTTTCCATAGTGCACCTTCCAGAACTTTTCTAAAAGTAACACGCAAGTAAGTTAGCCTCTTTTCTGCAGAACTGCCGCAGATGTGCCACAGGTATTCCGAATCATGTTTTATTTGAAAAACCAGTGACGTTATGTTCAAAAAAAAATAGGGAAAATTGTCAAAAATCATTTAAAATCTCACCACCTTTCTTATAGAAAACCATGAATTCATGTTAAAAAAATTTATTTCCGGATTCATTTTTCACCATAATTCTGATTTGTGTTCTTCAGAAATGAGTTCTGAATTTTTTATTTTTTATTCCAAGTAAAAAAAACAAGTTGAAAAAGAACTCACACCTTCCTATGCCAAAAAATTTAACTTTTTTTGTTTCGGCAAAAAAAAATTAAAAAACATATGATACCTAGATTTTCTTATTTTATGTCACTTTCGAAAAATTGAAGTGGTTTCATAGCTATCCTGAAATTCCGAAGCCATGTTTTTCACGTGTTTCATTTGAAACAAAAAAAAAAAACAAAAGATATATATTTCGCACTTCTGATATATGACTAATATGAGTTTAGTGAGATAATCTCATTTTTAAATTTTATTATTTTTTCTGACTTACTTGAAGCCTTTTAAATATAAATTCAAGGAATTTCCTCAAGAATGTTTCCGAAATAAAATGGTTGAGGAAACCAAACAAAAACAACAAAAAGCTATTACGCTATATTTCCTGTTGTATTCTGTTTTTTTTTTTGCAAATTCAAAAAAAAAGTAAAAAAAGTAGCTGACTACCTAGTGAATTTGAAATAATGAATGTATTCTTCGTATTTTTTCTCTTTTTCTATATATATGTATAAGAATGGATATACTTATTACTTTCTCAATTTGTATTGTTGTTGGCATTTTTTTTAGAAAGTAATAACGAAGCTCGAAAAACAAGGAAACGATGTGATGCGAGGAGGAGATGTGATAAAATAAAGCTGATTTTATTTATTTTTTTGTTGTATAGTCGGATAATAGTTCTTCGCAGTATTCTCAGGAACACAAACCACAGCTTTCACAACTTCGAAAGTTAGAGAAGCCTCAATTTGGGAATTATGCATCATTTTATTTTGATAAAAAGATATGATTCTGCATATGAAAAAACCGAACAAATTATGTATTTTCAAATCGGGAAATATTTTTAACAAGTGATTTTTTTTCAAGAAAATGTGGGGTTTTTTGAAAATGTGTTATATGTCAATGTGTAGATCTTGGAGCGTTGAACAAGAATTCGTGATCACTTTTTGCCCAATACCAATTAAATTCGGTTCCGAATTTTATTTAGAAAATATCAATTTTTACCCACTTTTGGTTTTTAAAGAAATGAATGTAATTTAAAATGAGAAGAAACCGTGGAACTTTTATTTTTGACAAAACATGACTTGTAACATAGTATAAAAAATTTGAAACACAAAAGTTTCAAGGAAAAATTGAAATGTTTTTCTTAAAAAAACCAATTGCCGACCGTTAAAAAACCCGAAACTTTATCGGTTGCTCGAAAAAGGGCTCCCAAGACTTGCCCGATGTTAGCGGCCTACCCAAAATAGTTTAAATTTCCCCAGTATATCAAGGCGTGCGGTTGAGCACATTTGGATAATTAGGCTGGGGGTAAGACAATACAGTTTTGTTTTTGATAGGCAATACCTCTGAATGAATGTTATCATGAAAAGATGTTTTATGATTGTTGAATAATCTGATTTTTGATATTTCTCAAAATAAAAAACACTGAATTGGAAGACTACCAAGAATCTGAAAATGACGAAAAGATACAAAGTATTGTAGTATTTCGTCTTCTCGCTACTATGTTCTACCTACTAGCCTTTAAAAGATCATCAAGCACATGGTAACCCAATGTGTCCTAGTTTTTGATAGTTTTCAGCACTGAAACCAGTCAGGCTATAACAAAAAAGCCAAAAAAAAACACCTTGCTAAGCCACCTGTGAGCACACAGCACATCATCGCGGATTTGCTCATTCTCACCGCAATTCTTCTTGACTCTCGTCGTCTCCAATTTTTTCTGTTTCTTTCCATAAAAATGAAAGTAAAAATAATAATAATAATAATTTTTCTCTTCTTCCAGGACATGAGACCGCCCATCTAATCACTATACATACACGACAGCTCGCTTATATTGATTCACAATTTTTTTAGGATAGCAAGAAAAAAGGAGAAAAAAGAGATGAAGGTGGAGAAAGGAAATCGTTGGTAATAGAATAGGTTGATTAGGAGGAGACGATGGCATTGTGTTGAAAAATGTGCAAGTATGTAGAAAATATATAAAATCAAAATTTTATGACAAACAGGAATTCTCATTAAAGCACCATATAAACTAAAAAATGGATAAAAAACATAAGACAAAATTTCACTAAAACATATGTTTAATAATTTCATAATTAGGTACCAGTCGTATTATTAAATGGCTCAGCCAAGTTGATATTCTGCATCCACACTAAATAACCTGAATGCATCAAACCAATCACCAAGTACAACATTGAATAGGTGAGGATATGAATTGACAGCTAGGACAAGAAGAGTTTGATCATCGTCAACGACGTTTTGATAAATTAGTTGGATAAAGCGACGATGGATTATTGAATGAAGTTGGCCGATTGAACTGGAAATTATTAGAAATATTTAAGGGAATGGATCATTCAATAGAGATTTTAATTTTGACCCCAGCGTCAGTCCAATACCCCTGGTCATTTGGTCGTATCTTGAAAATGTCTAGGTATTCTCCAAAAATCAATCGTTGTTATGAAATAACCTATGAAATAACTGTTGTTATTTAAAGAACCAGAAAATTCATATGAAATTTAATTGGATTCCTTGACTTAGAGAATCGGATTTTCACATCAAAAAACCGGCATAAGATTCTGCTGAGATCAAATAAGAATTTTTTCGGGTCCCCTGACTTACTCCAGAACCTGGCCCGGTCCTAATTCAGGAACTATCATTTCGGTTCGGATTAAAATTGGGTCCTGGCTGATTTAGATAATCTTCATCAGACCCACGCTCATAACTTCATTTTTTCTGAATCTATACAGATTTTTCGGTATATTTTCAAACCATAATCCTAATGATATATTTATTTTCAAATAAAAACTTTTGTTCTGAGAATATTTTATAGTTGAAACTGAAATTGCAGTAGCCTATGTATTTTAGGGATTAATCGCACAATCAAACTGAAAAATGGTATCTTGAAAAGTGTTCAAAAATCTTTGGAATGATAATGTTTCGTCTGGACCTAGGGCTCATCTAAACCTTAAGTTCCGCATGGATCATCGAGTAAAAAGCCTAGGACACCCTTATTATGTGAAAAACAATGAAAAAACTAACTGTTTATCTCCAGCGATGAATCCTCCACTCAACACCGCCCAATTCTTCCGATACAAATTATTCAACCCATAATTCGTAAGTTTATCATAATCCGGTGTCAACTTGATCAATGATATCTTACTATCCACAAACTTCGGCCGCCAAATATTATTATAAGGAAATACACTTTGATTTCCATGACCGTAACCAGCATCCAACCAGACAAAATGTTCACTATCGAAGGGGTTCTCCATAGTGACATTGTGTAGGAAATGTGTTTTTGAGTTGACCACGATGTTATATTCCGCGCTTTTTGCTTCTGGATGAGTTCTCATATCGGCGTCGGCGAATGTTCTGAAAAAAATTTTTTTTATGATTCCTTGGGTTTCTACTCACTTGTAGAATGTGTCATTATTCAGCTCGGTCTCAATAATTGTTTTGGCCTCTTTAAAATACCCGTAAAGTGGTAGGTCTTCAATTGAGATCTTATAAACACGTGTCATATCCATTAAACCGCGATCTTTACGATATTTTTCGACGAAATCGAAGCTTGACTCATCGGTGAACACAACCTAAATTAGAAGAATTAGGAATGAGGGATAATGATGCAGAAAATTTACCAAATTATTTTTAAGTGATAATAGATTTTCCATGAATTCATGATATTTTTCCAACGGTCGACGATAGACATTCCAATCTCCTCGACCGATATTGATCAATCCAGTGACAATGGTCACGTTACGTCTGAAAATTAGAGACTTGTGAAGTTACGACTGGACGTCTGGGACTCCTATATCGTGTCATATCAGCAGTGTTCTATGGCCGACTGGTCAACACGCGTGCCTTTTAAGCAAGCGACCACGTCGAGTCTCTGGTTCGGTTCCCCTTCTTGCCGAAACATTTTTTTTATTTTTTACCAATTCCGAAAATTGTTTCGAAAAAGAAAAAAATTTCCCCCGGTGGGAATTGAACCAGAGCCTAACGTCGTCGCTTGATCAGAAGGCATTAACCAGTCGGCCATGATGATTTTTTGACTTATTGTACTTCTCACGAAGAATTTTTCTCTGCGTCTCTTCTAGTTCAACTCACTCTTCACTCTTTTCTGGTGCTACTGTTGGTTCAGGTTGTCTTTGTCTTCCAGGTTGAACACCTTTTGTAGTGGTCTCAACCGTTTCTTGCTCTATCTCTTGCTCTTTCTCTTGCTCCTTATCGATCTCTTCTTGATCCTGAGAATCCCCATTCCCAACTTCAAAACTGATCGGATCATAATCAATATCATTTGTCAGTTCTGTGGTGGTTGATGTTGCTCTCTCCGTCGTCGTTGTGGTTGTTGTAGTTGTAGTTGTCTCATCTTGAACCCCATGCGATATTCCCGCCCGAATCGAACCTTGTGGGAATCGCCAATATCCATCAGATCTTGTTGGTGCAATGACTGCTGGTTTGTAAGAAGGATGATGGACTTCCGCGCGGTAAGGGTGATTGTGGTGAGGTTGAGGGGTGGTGGTGGTGGAAGGTGCTTCAGGGTACCTATGAGTTCTCTGAGTTGTTGTCTCCAGTCGATGATAATACTCTCTATCTAGATGTTGGTTCCTAGTTGTTGTGGTGGTGGTTGGTGTTGTACTATGATGATGATGGTGATGGTGATGGTGATGATGGTGTCGAGAAGTTGTTGGTGCAACAGTGGTGGTGGTGGTGGTGGTGGTTGTAGTAGTAGACGGTGTAGATGTCTCATGAATCTTGCGATGCACATCAATATGTGTCCGATTGTGCTGATGATGATGATGGTGATGATGATGAGCCCGATTCGTCGTGGTCTCCATCCGATGTATATACTGCTCCCGATACACAGAAGTTGCCGGTATCTTGATTCTCTCAATCACCTGACTAGATGTAGATGTTGTTTGATATGTTGGTGTAGTTATAATTATCCTAGTTGTTGTTGTTGTTGAAGGTGTTGTTGTGGTAGTACTAGTAGTACTTGTCTCATGATGAAAATGTTTCCTATTATAATTGTTATTATGATGATGATAATTGTGAGAAATTCTAATCGTTGGTGGATATGTCCATGGCTTTTCTGTACTTGTGACGTCAAGTTCAGGAGGAAGACCTGGTGGTGATGTTGGTGTTGAAGAGAGACGATTGCGATGTTGCCATTCTGAAAAAAGTCATGGTTTTAGAGAAGGACAACCTAAATCGGGCCGAAAATAGATAATACTGAAACAAGCCAGACGACCCAAATAATCACCCCGAAACGGATCCGACCAGAGAAAACATATATAATCTTTTTTTAATTTTCCTGAACCGCACACAGAAATTGAAACGATTTTTAACAATCAAAAAAATTCTCTGAAACGACTTGGTCCTATTTTTGGATTTTACCATTCTTAGAAGTTAATTAACATTTTCAAGTAAACAACCTTTAGATTCAACAACTTGTCTCTAAAAAGAGTTGTCTGGTCCGTTCCAGACAATCTCGAAAAATATATGACCATTTGGGTCCGTTCAAAAAAAAAATCACCTGACTAGTTTTAGTGGCCCTTTTCCTCACTCACCTATAACTTTTTTATGATGTCGGCTTCTAAAAAATCTCAAAATTTCCAAGAATCCATAAATATTGAAAAGTAGAAATACGAAAGTGATAAGGGTGATCAATAGAATTTTTGTGCACCTGTTCCGCATCTGATCATCTGTAAAATATATGCGAAATTTGTGAAATTGGATCGTCACCCCGTAAAAGAAGAAGAAGAGTGAGTAAATATAGAAACGATGATGCTCCTGTTTGTTTGTCAAAGGATGTGAAACAGCTTATTTTTCGTGCATGTGATAATTGCGAACACTAGAAACAATGAGAGAAATGAGGAGAGAATGGGGGAGAACCTATTGGTAAATATGCTCACGGTTATGAAGGGTGTTGTGAAATTTTAAAAATAGATAAATTGGAGGAGGAGGTGAGAAAGAAATCAATGAATGGGTTTCAGGCAGGTTTTGTAGAATTAGAATGACTACTTTGAAATTTGATACTTAGGTACTTGTTTATACCCAAGTACCCTTATTGAGTAGAGCAATTCAACTAATAGCCAGATGTATGTATTTCACAGCTTGGACTACTGTACTTTGAGGTTTCTAAGTTGAATCTTATTATAAACAATTTTTCTAGGGTAATCGGACCTGTAGAAACGGATTCTAACAATAATAAGTTATCAAAATGTCATCTTACAGTGAGACACATCGATAGAGCGTATTTAACTCTTTGAATTTCGACCTATACTTGATTGAATCACTATGAGTTACGTTTTTATGGCCGGCATAATTGGCAATTTTGAAACTAAGTCCGACTTTTTGCCTTGCCCAAAAACAGCCCTAAAAACTTATCTCTGCTAGAATTGTTAGGTTTTAACTGGATAAAAAGCATAAATTAACTTATGAAAAATAGTTCTCGTTTTTTGAACACAGGTCTGACCAGGATTTTCAACATTTTTGGCTCAAAAAGAAACGCAAATTTGAAACACAGGATGTTAATGAGCGTTCAAACATGCATCAAATAACACATAATTGGATTTTTATTTTATATTGGATTTTTAAAAATCGAGTCCAGTCTGCTTCAGGAGAACCAATGCAAAGACCTCTCTAACCTGACCTGCGTATTGCTTGAAATACTAACTGTAGTTTCCTGGTTCACTAGTACGAAATCAAAATGCCTCAAAAAATACGAAAACAACACATCACATACGGATTAACAAAATATACTGTGTTTACAAGAAGTATCAAAACAAAAATGTATATCTCAAAAGCTTTCCAATCATTCTACTCACTTTTGCAACTGTTGATTGAAATCAGAAAAATGAAAAAAAAAAAATAAACAATTCTCCAAAGGCTTCATACACGCCCAGCCCAAAAAAGAGAAGAAAGTGAACAACTAGAAATTATTACAAAAAGAAATGCAAAAAAAAGGAAGGAAACCAGATGATGCGACCCGACCAATTGTAGTGGTAATAATAGTAATAGGGGCGGACAACAAAAAAAAATTAAGCGAGGCGCGGGATCCGAAAAAAAAAGTGCACTAGCACTTGTTGCGCGAAACAACTCAGAAAAGCAAAGAGATGGGCGTTTTTTGTGTGTTCGTAAGCAATGAAAAAGTGGAGAGATGGTTGATATTTATTTTATAAATTTGATGAGGCTTTTCAAAAGGTCAAAATGAGATGGAAAAAAAGTGAGGGCAAATTTTGAAAGAGATCACTTGAATAGAACCTGGGGATAAATGAACCTGATCCGTAAAAAACAGACCTGGATCCATCTTTCTCGATCAATCAAAAACCTATAATTCCGAAAATCATCCAGAAGACCCCAAAAACTTCCTTTGAGAAGTTATTTGATTTCTCAGAATTGTAAAATTCTTTCAAAAAAATAGGTTCACGTACGTTTCAGAGAGCATTTATTGTTATTGAGTTCTTTTGTGAAAATTGAATTTTTCGTTCGGATTCATTAGAATTCTAAAACTGATTATCAGGCCTGTTTTTCTCGGATTGGGTACGTTTCAAGGATTGTTTTTTGTCACTAGGTCATGCTTGGGTGGTTCTCATAAGTATAGGTTGTTGTAGATTTATGAATAAGGGTTCGATTAAAATCATTTTTATGATGTTCGGTATCTCAGTTCTGGAGAATACAGAACCTATGAAGAGATTGCCAACTCTTGATTTAACTTTTTCGAATCTCTACACTTGTAGAGTTTGACCATCTGTCGATCGTAATATTATTTTTTAGCCACCGGAAACTTTTATGAAAAAAAATATGACGGTTCAAAATTATTTTATTGTCCATTTTAATTTTCTACTTCAATCAATTCGAGATTGTTTTTATCTACAAGTGTCTGATTCTCTCATTTTTACTCATTATTTTGTCTGTTCAATACAAGAAATCTAAAAAGACGAAATAACTTTTTCACAAAACTTTCCTGTCGATAAAGTTATAGCATGATTTTCAGGATGTTGAATTCTAAACGAAAAAAAAGTTGAACCTTCAAAAAATGATTGCATACTTATTGTTCACATCTATTGTGTTGTAATCCATCATATTTTATTTATGTGTTTTATATTCAGCACTCTGCTTCCGTTCTACTAGGAAAAAATACTTGTAGGTTACATCACATCTGACAATAAAAAAACAGAGAGAAAGCACAGTAACCTCGTTAAAACTGGAAGAGGAAAAAGGTACAGTAGTATCTGAATTCGAAATAAATTGTTACATGAATCACCTAGAGCCGGTTCAAAATTTTTCAAACAGAGTTGAGCTTCAGAAATGCTGGTATCAAACAAAAAGTATTATATAAACTATTGTATAATTAACAGAAAAACAAGCAGATGTAAATCTTGGTGACATCGTCTTCTTAATTTCATTTTAAAAAATTGGAAAGAAAAATGGACTCATAGATTTCCCAAAACCGGCCACACGATCCCAACTCCAATAGATTCAAAAAACTAACAAAACTACCAAGTTTCTCATTTTTCTAAAGTGCAAAAATGCAGTGGCAGTTCGTGCCCATTCTCGTTCTCACCACTTTTCCTCATTAAAAGCCTATTATCTATGAGTAACCACATTGTAATGTGTCTATTGTCAACATTTTTTGAATATCAAAAAAATAAACATCTGGGACTCATAGAGAAACGACAATATATATCAAAAAAATCATTCAGCTGTCATTGAAAAACTAGTGAGTTCTTTTTTTTTCTGGGTTCACAAATGAACGATGTACATAATTAGAAAAGATGTTGTTTTTTGCTAAATATAAAGTGACATTTAGAAAAAGGAAAAGAAGAGGGGGGGGGTTTAAAAAATAGAACCTACATATGTAATGTGACAGATAACAAGACCGTTTCATGTAACATAAAATGGAACACCCATCAGCGGAAAAAAAATTTTTGATAAGAAGGAAATTTTGCAGAAAGAAGTTCATGCAAAAATTAGTGGGTTCTTCAAAAAAAAAGTGCCTTTCAAAATGTCGTAAATCAACATCTGGCAATGTCGGTGTCATATTATTTTCATCAAATAAAAAAAAGGAGAAGCTCGCCAATTTTTTGTTTCATTATTTGCCGAGAGTCGGAGCGCACTTTTTCTTCTTTTTCGAATAAAAAAACAAAAGAGATGAATATGCAAATATCACGAACGAACGGCATATTTCAAATATTTTTGTAAAATTAAGAAGATGCAAAAAAAGATGTTATCTTTTTTTTTTTATTAAAATTTTTCCGAAAAGAAAACATGGGTTTTTTATAAGAAATGAAATTTCAATAAAAAAGCAGAAAGAAATTCTAGCCAATCGAGAATTTTTTTTGAAAAAGCTAGAAAATATAAGGCCCGGCTCGACCCGGTAAAAATGGGCCGATCACAAGTGAATGGAAACAATATTAGGTAAGCTTACTGATGATGATAATGTTATTCGATAGGTGAGATTTTGAACGTTTTTTTTTCAAAACGGATTTCCTAGTTCACAATTTTCAGACTTGAAGATTACACTGAAAATACAAAATATTCTCAAAAAACCATTAAAATAACAAACATGGAAAAACTTCTGTTTTTTTTTTTTTGGAAGATTCTCAAGTTTTGAAACTTATAGCTTCATTTTCAAATTTTTTGATGAAATAAATATGTTAGGGTTCTTTCTCGTACTTGATTACCCTATAGTTAGGCAGCTTTTATACGGAGTTCCTCGTTTTCTCACTACAGCCTTTTGGGTTTAAATTTCAGAATTGAAAAGTTCGTTTTGCAAAAATGAAATACGGGATGTTGATCAGCGTAAAAAAAGCTATAAAATAACTTAATTATCGTCAATAAACTCCTTTTTTTCCCTTGTCAGAGAAATTTTTGTATTTTCATGGACCAAGGAATTTCACATTAAAAAAAAAACAAGGTCCTAATCTCAAATGAGGATTATAGTACTGTACTTCTTACCTTCCACATTTATTTTCAACAAAAAAATGTTGAACACCATGAAAAGATGCTTGACAAAGAAAAGTACAACTTTTATGGGTTCCAAGAAAAAAACTTTTTTTTTTCGAAAACGTAATGTGAATTCTTGATTTTAGTATTACTTAGACATACATAGCCTTGGAATTTTGAAAGCTGAGCAAATGCAAAAATGTATTGAGATCGGATTTCAAAAAGTGAATGCGCCTAAACAAACAAAATATACCGAATTGGTGCACTTTCCCACAAAATGAAACCCGAGAATTCAAAAAGGAAGAAAAAGTTTCGAAGAACAAACTGATTTCAAAACTGTCTTTTTAGTGATAATCAATCAATCAATCAGTCAATCAATCATATCGTTCACGCCTCTCTCAATCAAGAAAAATATGGGTGTGACTGTAATAAATTCCAGAGACGCAGATAAGAATGGGGCCGGATGTCCCAAAAAAAAATTTGATTTCGTTTTTTCGAGCTGATAAGATATTTCTGCTGAAAATTGGAGAAAATATGTACAATATTATATTACAGCGACAAGAAAAAGTGACTGGAAACAAAGACATGTTCATCCTTCTTTCTCATTTTTCTTCTTCCTATCTGTGCACAGAAAAACAACACGAAAAACTAGGGAAAAGTAATTTTTGCTGATTCTCATAGGAACGTTTTGTTCCTGTTTGGAATTATAATTGGAAATGGGTGATCATAAAACACATCAAAATTGGTTTTTAAATGATTTCAATTCGATTTATGTATTACTGTAGTTTCGTTTAACTTCTTCTAACTTTTTAAAAGGTTTTTTGCGTACTTGTCTGATTTTATCATTCGTTATATGTTACTTTCATACATTGTTAGATGGACGAAGCCACATAACCAGCTGGAAACCTTATCTTTTCATCAGAAAAGCCAGCAATTTTTCTCGAACAACAATAATAAATGGCCGAGTTTTTTGGTGGTAACCTAGGCCATATTTTCTGTTCGTGTAGTTCTCTCGGAAAATTGTTTTTTTTTTTCTTTTTACAATCGTTTTCTTCGAAAATGTCTATCTTGTTTCTTTACGGGAGTGAAACTGGTACTGCTCAGGATACATCCGAATCCCTTCGACGGGAAGCGTTGCTCAGAAATGTTCCAGCGAGAATTTACGGGTTGGATGAGTATGATATAAATGTAAGAAATTTTAAATAGTATTGATGGATGATAAAATTGTTACAGGAACTTCCAAATGAAAAAGTTGTGATTTTTGTTGTATCGACTACTGGACAAGGTGAAATGCCGCCGAACATGAGACCGTTTTGGAGGTTGTTGCTTAGAAAATCGTTGGGAAACACGTTTTTGGAAGGTGTGAGTTGTTTCTCAAATTTTTTATTATTACTCTTATCTAATATGTTACAGGTAAAAATAGCAGTGTTGGGTTTAGGTGACTCTTCGTATCAAAAATATAATTTTGCCGCAAAGAAGTTATATCGCCGACTGATCCGACTTGGCGCAAATATGCTGACCGATTTAGGATTGGCTGACGATCAACACGAAATCGGTATTGATGGCGCGTTGATTCCATGGAAAACTGAGCTATGGAGTCAAGTTCATGCGCTAAAACTTTTTGAAAAAATGGAGCTCGAAACCAATCAAAACATTGAAATCCAACCAAAATACAAGTTCTCGACAAGTTTGGAATACGATGTGTCTAATGAGGGAGATGTAGATTATACAAGTCTAGAAGTTATTTCAAATTCACGAGTAACATCTGAAGATCATTTTCAAGAAACTCGCCTAGTTAGATTAAAATCAGATTTATCATATAAACCAGGAGATGTTCTAATGATTCGACCAGAAAATCCCAAGGAGACTGTGGATATTGCGATAGAAGCTCTTGGTTTAAACGATGAAGTACTGGATAAGAAAATGAGAGTGGTTCAAAATGACAAATACGCAAGAACCCCATTATACTATATATTTGGAGGTAAATTTTTTCTTATCACCGTCGTGCTCAAAAACTCAATTTCAGAAATAACGACACTTCGAACATGTCTTACCAAATATTTCGATCTTCAACAAATCCCAAAACGTTCATTTTTCGAAGTTCTCTCCTATATTTCAAAAGATCCCATGGAAAAAGAAAGATTGGCCGAATTAGCAAGTCCACAAGGTCTAGATGATCTTCTAGATTATTCCACAAGATGTCGAAGAACAACAGCGGAAACATTCCGAGATTTCCCGGCCACTGCCGAAAATATCCCGATTGATCAATTATTCGAGTTGCTAACTGTTATCCGACCAAGAGCATTCAGTATTGCATCAGCTCCAAATGGCCAATTCATTGAAATAATTGTTGCAAAGGTAAGAAAAATTTTGTTTTCTAAAAAATGTCAGTTATCATGTAGGTCGAATACAAATCTCGAATGTCTACGCCTCGTCGAGGTCTGTGTAGCACATTCATTTCTCGACTAAGCCCCAATGACACAGTGTTTTGCAAAATTCGCGCGGGAACATTCAAATTTACATCACCTGAAGTTCCTGTGATTTGTGTTGGACCTGGCACCGGAGTTGCACCATTCCGAAGCTTTCTTGTTGATCGGGATCCAAAGTAAGTGAATTTCGAAAATAAAAATAACCTAATAAATTGTTTTTAGATGTCTTTCTACTTCTAATTCGCTTCTATTTTTCGGCTGCCGTGGTCGAAATCTCGACAATTATTTTTATGAAGATTGGAAAACCTTGGATAACATCGAAGTCATCACTGCATTCAGCCGTGATTCTGACAAGAAACTCTATGTTCAACATCAAATTCTGAAAAATGCTCAAAAAGTTTGGCAACTTCTCAAAGACAACGGACATGTATACATCGCTGGAAGTGCTGGCGACATGCCAAAAGCAGTTTTGGCAGCGATTCAAGAGATTGTCGAACAAGTTGGAGGAATGCCAAGTGATTGGGTGGCCAAGGCAGAGAATAGCGGGAGAATACAATTTGAAACCTGGTCATAAACAAAATTAGATAAATAAAAATAGACATTTAGTTCAAGTCAGAAAAAGAACTGTTCTCATAGTTCATCGAAACTCCTTGAACTCTGTTATTGGACAAAACTCGAGCTGCTGGTTTTGGGGGAAGCGGCTGAAAAATCAGATATTCAAAGTTGAACCTGAAAGCTAAGTTAATTTACCACAACTTCTTCATCTTGTGTAGGATCAGGAGAATATGCTTCACTTTGAGTCTTCTTTTTGCTCTTCCTAGTTTTGAACAAGAAGCTTGGCTTCGATTTAGGAGACTGTTTTGTATCCTCCTTCTCAGTTTTCAACACGTTTGGACTGTTCTTTATAGTCTTAGTCTTGACTTTGCCATCCCCTGACTTTTCCTCGACTTTAGCCACACGAGTCTTCTCCTCACTCGGCTTCTTTCCCAATAGTGTTTTCTTGTTCTTTTCATTCGACTTCTCTTCTTTCTCTTTCGGTTGAATAACACTTTGATCTTCTTCTTCTAGAATCTTCCTAATTCTTAGCATTTCAGCTTGTTCAGCTTCGACGTCTTGTTGAGTAGGTTCAAGGGAAAGTAAATACCGTTTACCACCATTATTCTTCTTTTCACCCTTTTTATCGTCGTTCGTATTTGATACTTCTTCGATGCTGAAAAAATTGAGCGCGTTTTCATTTTTCATTAAAATGGACCCTATTCTCGACTAACATTTTCTTTTCATATCCACGAGTTTGAAAGAATTTCGGTAAATTAACTTCAATGACCGTAAAAACTAGTGTGCACAGGATGACCACTAAAAGAGCGAAAAAGAATCGGAAAATTGGAATGAGCTGTGATCCAAATTTGCTCTGTACCGCTGCGTAGTAGACCGGATTGTTGTGGTTACAAAGGTCGGCCATACAACAACACAAAAGACCATTTTCATGTACATACGCAGGATTTTCTGTGAAGTTCTGCTTATCGATACATTGCATTTTGACTGGAAAAAAGATATTCAAAAGACTTAATGGGCTGTAAAAACTAACCAGATTTGTAGCATTGCATAGGTAACAAATTTTGAGCCATCATTCCGTAATAAACGAGAGCCTTCGAGTCATTAACTTTTCTTGTATAAATAACACAAGACTGAAAAGAAGAAGAAATGGATAATATCAGGAGTTTTTAAGGGTTATTGTAGCTTCAGTTGCTTTTCTTGAAAAGTTTCGAGAATCTTTCAAAACCACATGGGTTCGCTTTTAGTGTGAAGTGAAACAAAATCCATTTTTGTTATAACGAAAAAGTTTGTTTTTTTTTGTTGCTTATTTTTCGAGAAATGATTATCAGATTTCCTTCTGAAAATAGTTCTGATGAATTCTACTTGAAAACAAAATTCAATTTTTCATGAAACCGGATGAAACTCTTTTTAGTCTAACTTTCTCCTGGAGATTTTGGAAAATGTTTTTATAACCAAAATGTTCTACTAGAATGACCGAACGGTTCACTTTGAGCCTAGCTATGAACAGGCTTGTGCGGAATTAGCCTATCGAAACTTTCGGAACCTCCAATTTATAAATTTAGTTCCGAATCAAGCAGTCGGAAAAAAAAATTGGTTCATAAAATTTGTTTCCGGAACTTTTGGAACCTTGTGAATTAAAAAATAGGCCAAAATTTTTCGCACTTTCTGGTTCGAAATTTCGTAGAAAAACAGAAACAAGAGAAAAAGAAGAAGTTATAAAACTGAAATTCGGAACTCAATGAAACCAATAGTTTTTACTTCAAATTTTTTTTGTTACGAGCAGTTCTGAAACTATTTCGGAACAATGTTTCGATTTTCAAAAGATCCGAAATAACAATTCGTAGTCTAAAACTACAGGAAGCCGATGGCCATCTTCATTTGGAATCTGAAAATTAAAATTACTGGTCTTCCAATTTTTTCGATATTTTCATCGTTGTATTCTTGTGTTAATTGTTTAACTTCAAGCTTCGTTCTACCATTCTGAAAACTCCAGTACTTCATATTCCACTACCTGACCTGAACTCACATATGATTGTAAGCAACTTAAAGTATAGCTATTCATACTATACACATTCTGGCAACAGAGAAATGTTATCCATAGTATAATTTTGGTATTTTTGATACTTATTTTGGTGCCAACCATTTGAAATGAGAAGACTTAGAAAAATGAAAGAGAAATGTCTTGAAGATTGTCAATATTTTTTGGGTCACGTTTTTAATGAGACAAAGATTACACCTGGAGAACACAAGCTAATCTCAACGCTGTTTATGTTGATATGAGAAAGATGAAATCAACAGAAACAGGGTGAGATTTACTCGGGTCGGTGTTTTACAATAAAATAATAATAATAATAATAGAGGAAGAAGAAGAATAAGAACAATTCACCATCATCGTCGTCAACATCGGCAGAATGAATAAATGGACGTTTTTGTTAGAAGGACACGTCATCTGGAGCGATGACTGTTTTTGTATTTACATATATTTAGAGAGAAAGAGAGAGAATGTTTTAAGAGGACGGAGAAGAAGAAGAAGCATGCCTATACATACCTTATTTGAAATGAGCAAACATTTTTATGTGAAGGAGGATTAAAACACTTTTGTGTATACAGGAATGAATGATAAAAATATGTGATGGTGATATTGATTTTTTGGGCATTTTGTTGTTGATAAAAATCTGGAAATCAAAATATGTTGGGGATTTGAGATACAGAACGAATTCTGTATCAAAACTTGATACGTAGGGTGGGCTATCTTCTTGGCGTTCAAGAAATTTTCAGTATATTTTAGCTGTATCGAGTTAGTTGCGAGTAAGATAATCCAAATAATGAATTTGTTTTTTCTCTGGTTCCAGATATTATTATTGCTGGAAAATGAAATTACAATAATCCAACTTTTGAAATGGCTAGTATTTAGTACTTCAGGAAATTATAACACACAACAAGGGTCCAAATTTTTATTAAATAAAGCCATGTTTTTCTCAAGCGTATATTACGAAACCACTACTATATTACAAGATTACCACAAGATCCTTTATTCATCTAGTTATCCTCATAATATTCGTTGACCTTTATAATGCTCTTGGGCACGGTTGTGCTTTTGGCTCCCTGATTTTTTTTAGCTAAACAACTTTCACATTTCAAAAATTTAAATTATGAGCTCATCGGTCCAGACGAATTACATGGCTCTGCCAAAACCCTCTAAAAATCAATAACGTTGTTCGTATTAACCAAACGGGTCGACCGTCGAAATGCTAGGTTCTCTCCACGCTAATCTGAAAATTTCACGTCGTGTTTTTTCTGGTTTCAAGGTTCTCTTCAAAAGATAAAAAATGAAAGAATTGCAAAAAAGTTTGACTTTCCCATTTCCATAGGTTGACTTTGTATGTTTTTGCCACCTATTTTTTCCATGATGTTTCACTGCATTAAAGGAGAATTTGTCAATTCCTCACTGGTACAAACTGGTGAATAGTTTTGAATACAGAAACCAATTTTTCAGAATCAAATCAGTGTTACAGGTGTGTTTCGTTGTACCTGATGACAAAACTTTTGAGCTACTTTGAGTGAATTCGACCATTTGAGCAAGTAGAATGTAAGAAATCCAAAAAAAAAAAAAGAATAAGACATGTTTTTATTGCTTCCTATCGTCCAAAGTTCTACCACGAAATTACTGTAGTTCCAACTTTCAGCATAGAATATTCTAGAAAACGGACATTTACAATTGAAATTAAATTGGTTATGAGAGTTTTTTGACTCTTAGAATCAAACTCTGTTATCAAAATAAGCTGCAAATTCCGTTCATACCAAGAAACATTGATTGACAAAATTAGCAAATCGACATCGGGACTCAGCAATTTCAGTTTTTCTAATAATACCTGGAAGAAGCTCGTGGACTATCTCACATCGAGTTACAACCCGTATCGATAGAGAGCAAAAAACTCAATAACTTGTTGTGAGACTACTGTAGTTCACATCCTCGCATTTGTTTTCCCTGATCACAAGAACTGCAAAAAAAATTTCTCACATAAAAAATAGAAAAGTTTTGAGACAAACAAAGTTTCCACCATTTTTCTGAACAAAACATTTGAACCATTCTTTTGTCACTTTTTATTTTACGTAACGTTTTCACACATTAAAAAAATGGCATAACACGAAAAGTTTTTTCTTGAAGTTCTATCGTTTAGATTTCATTTGCTAACACACGGTAACTGTAATTCCAACGTTCAGAAGCGGAATTGTAAAAAAACGAGAATCACTTTATCATTCAAGTTTTTTGATCTGTTCAATCTGATTCTGATATTAGAATACGCTAAAACATGCTGCATTTCACAAAAAATACCAAAACCATTAGCACGAATTCAATTTTTTTCATGAAAAAATTCAACTCATTCTTTCTATCAAACTAGAGTAAAGTTCCAAATTTGATCTACATTTCAAAAATTACCGGGGATTTTCAACTTTCTCTGGGATAATCCATACTATAAACTTTTTGATCGCATTTTCAATTTGTTTTTCAACATTCAACAAACCACTCATAAAAATAATTTCCGGCCTGCGACGATGTTAGCGCAATCCTGCGACGTAGTTGTGCGCGACCCTGCAAATGCACGGAAGCAGGGTCGCGCACTCCGTCACTAACCTCGCGCTATCCCGTCTATGGTCACATTAACCTTGCATATTTTTGCATAGAACCCCGCGGGAACCTCGCATTTTTCGCTAAAACCAGAACATTTGATCGTTTATCACCTATCGCCGATACCTTTCTAAACGAGAACTCAACTTTATCGAGGATTAAGAGTTATATTTTCATATTAAAAACAAGAAACACATCACATAAAGTTAAAATATCATGATGCGTACGTGGAAGCGTGGCAGTTACTCATTTCTGTTGAGACATTGATCATATCCCCATTCTCATCCAAAACTTTGAAATCACGATACTGAAAAAATAGAAGTCTAATATTTTGCTTCACATTTTATTTTTGCTTACACTTACTCCTTGATTGATTAGATGGATTTTCCTGTTTTTACCACATTCGACCTCTACTAATATTTGTCGAAACTGTCCGATCATTCCAACGCTGTCTTGAAGTGAACCGTTGAACCTTTAAAACAGTGAACGTTGATGATATAAAACATAAAAATGTTTGCATCATTTAAAACAAAAAGTTAAAGAAAAATAACAAATTTTTTTAAAATAAAAATTGCTTTCGAAAAGATGCGATGTCGCCGCAGGATCGCAGCAGGATCGCAGTAGGGTCGCAGTACGTTCGCAGCAAGATCGCACCATGCCATTGTCTCTGCCGATGTGTGCCGGACTGTTGCGATGTTACTAACATCGCAGTATTCCGTCAAACCTCGCTGCAGCATAGCTAACGCCGCTGCAGGGTGGCCAACGACGCTGCAGGTAGGCTGACATCGCTGCAGGTCGGAAATAATTTTTATGAGCAGCAGAATGTTCAATATTTATTGCTTATCCGTGGAGGTCAGTCAACGGCAAAAGACTATATGTAGTTTGAACCGACGAAATAGCAGGTCAAAATGAGAGATTTTGAAACTTTTCAAAATTTGATCTACTTTTCGTTAGCTGACCTCCACGGATAAGCAGTATATTTAGTTTCAAGCCTGATTTTTTAAAAGTAGTACTGTAGCCCACTCAAAAATGTGTGACGTTACTACCAACGTGTATGCACCGAATAAATATTCAAATTGTTTTTTTTTCTTTTGTCAAAACTTTTTTTGTGTTCTAGCTTCTCTATCTATGCTCGGGTTTACCTTTGAAAAAAGAATTATAAATTTTATAGCACATAAAACTTTTATTCTCAACAAAAATAGTTAGCTCAGGGACTCAGATATTTTTTATCTCCTCGCGAAATTTTAATTATTGTGAATTCTGTTTTGTGTTTTACTCAACTCTCATTTGAGTTTCACGTGTATTTTTTCATGTCTTTGTTTTTTGTTGAAATCTTCATTCACAAAATTCACGTCAATATTGCATAAAACACTGACACATTTTTCTTTTTTTCCCACTACTGCTTGGCTCTTCTTCATGTCTCTCCTCTCCTTCATTTCACAGACTATTTCCTCTCACTGCCTATTTTTTTCGACCACAACAAATCCATTTCAACTAGCCAACAACGATTTCGTCATACCTTTCTTTCATATTGATTTGTGTCTCCTTTCAACGAGTGTGCTTTGTTTTTGTTTATTTGTTATTTCATTTTCAAAAGCGTCTTCGATGTCCAAATGAAAATAATTTTACCATTGGGAATACACGTGATTGCTACAAACCACCACAAATTTGTTCTATTTGTAGCTCTGAAAAATACATTGTTTTGTAGTGTTTACGTTCAAATTTTTTGCTAAGTTGATAAGAGGAGGAGAGAAACACAAAATCGATTGATTTTTTCTCGGTCTAAGTTAATTTATAATCAAAAATTGAATGGAATGTTCTCTTATCTTTGATGTGTTCATTTATTAGATGGTGACAACTAGTTTCTTTTCAATTTCATATTTCAAAATTTTATTCAACGTTCCCTTATTTCTTGAAAATATAAAAAATATTGTCTCACATCTGAAAATCAAATGACATCATCATTTATTTCTATAGAGATTTCGAAATATACGTTTCAATCCAGGTTTTCCTCTCATTCATTTCCCCACGCCTACAAAATAATTTTTTACCTAAATGATTTTGTTCATATTTCGAATGATTGATTACCTTTTTTAATCCATACCTCCCACCTTCATATGTTTTCATGTGACCCCTTTTGTATCATCGGAAATCAGAGTGTAAGTATTTTAGTCGGAATTCTATTTTCTTCGACAACAACTTCCGCGACCATCATTCATTTGTGTGCTTGACGCAATCAAAAACCAACGGCACGATTTCATCCTTTGCGATTTTTGGAACTCCTTCGGATCAAGGTAATTATATGCTTTTTGATTTACTTTGCATGATTTTTAACTTTCTGTATCACCAATATCATTAAAACCTGTTTCTAAAATTATTGATGCTTCCGAGTAAAATGGAAAACTTCAAAGAAACTCCGAAATTGATGATGAAAAGTAAATTTGTAAGAAGTAGTTTTCCGTTTCGTCTTGTTTACACAATGATGAACTAGTTAACAAATAGAACAAAAAACACTAAATTTTTTAAAATTCAATAAATCCTTTCTCAGTTTCTTGAGAACAGAATACATTATGTATATATTGTTGTCACAAAAAAGCACTTGTATAATGTTTGCTTCGTAGTAAAATATGTTGAAACGTGTTGTTTTTTGTTGCACTCTTCAAACTGCTTCGTAACGTATTGATGATAACAAACCGACTGTTTGCAGAGGTCCTACCGATTCCGGTGGTAGGAAGTAGCTCGGAAGAACTTCGAACTTGGCGTCTAACAAAATCAGGACTAGTTGAAGTCGACGCCAACACAATGGGTGCATTTTTGGACAAGCCAAAGACGGACAAAACGAGCGAAAATGGAGAGGGTAATGTGAGTTGTTTGATGGGGATGAATGATGGACGTTCTTAGGAGCCAATTAGTTTTATTATCTCAGCAGAAAAATAGCGACACTAAAATATATTTCATATTTCCGTTTAGACTACACATTTACGAAACTGGGTTTCATTCGAAAATAGAAGAAAAATTGCCATTATCAGCATTCCAAAGTATGACATCATTGTATTTTGATTGAACATTTTTGAAACCCACGAGTTCAAGTCTTTAACTCGAATACTTGAATGACATTGAGAGAATTTATCTTGAAAGTTGAATCAAGTCGAATCCTACTCACATAAAATTTCGAATATCCTAAAAGTTCACAGTAGGAATTTCTATTTGAAAGTTTATTTCCCACATTTGTCGGAATAACGGAACTGACCCATATTGAAACCAGTTTCGATTAAGTATGGTAAAATAGTTATTAAATAAAAAGCTTACGCGACGTAACAAAAGCTCTCCGATGACTTATCTGGAATGAAACGATCCTAACTGTTGATAAATCGCAGAAAAACTTCACAAATCTTGTCCATAATCACTTTTTCGATGAATTTAAAAATCAAACAGCGACTCTTGGTGTTTAAAAACAATATAAAATTTCAGGGAATCAAATTCGGTGTATCATCGATGCAAGGTTGGAGAATCGGAATGGAAGATGCTCATATAACCGAGGTATAGCACTATATAATCAAACTAAATCTAACATGTTTTCTGTTTTCAGACAAAAATGGCTGATAAAGCTCCGTTCGACTCCTGGTCCTTCTTCGCTGTTTTTGATGGGCATGCCGGTTCGGAAATCGCCGAGCAAGCTTCGAAGCAAATTGTGAAGAGGTTGATTGCCACTGAACAATTCGAAGAGTTAGCTAAAGTTTTGAAAGAGACGAATGGACAACTCACAAAAAAAGCTTTAGAATTGATAGAAACTGGAATGGTGAACGGATTTATCAAGTTTGATGAGATCAGTAGATCAGATGATTCTGTGGTTGGTGTTTTTAAAATTTAAAAACTAAATTTGAATTAAATTCTCCCAGTTTCTAAATGAGAATTTAAGTTATATGTTTTAAAAACAAATTTGGTCTCAGGTACATTAAGTTCCATT
This sequence comes from Caenorhabditis sp. 38 MB-2015, assembly GCA_900536415.3. Lineage (NCBI taxonomy): Eukaryota > Metazoa > Nematoda > Chromadorea > Rhabditida > Rhabditidae > Caenorhabditis > Caenorhabditis quiockensis. The sequence goes on along the minus strand of LR549134.1, from coordinate 23,167 downwards.
GTAAAGTGCGTCATTGAATTAGTACAATCCTCAGGAGATATGTGAAATTTTCTGTTTTTCGAGAAAATAATAAATAAGATTTTAAAAACCACAAAAAAAATGTCCCGTCGTTCTCAAAAAAATTCCTTTTTTTCTCAGAATAAGAGTGGATGCACTGCAGTTTGTGCTATCGTAACACCATCTCACGTTATTATTGGAAATTTGGGTAAATATTCATCAAACAAATTGTTATCCAATCATTTTGATGTTCAGGTGATTCTCGTGCCATGATATCTAGCAAAGAAACGGAAGTATTTGGTACATTAGATCATAAACCATATATGGAAAGAGAAAAAAGACGAATTGAAGAAGCTGGCGGGAGTGTTTTGGTTCAACGAATCAATGGAAGTTTGGCAGTCAGTAGGTAAGAATCAGTTATCCAAAAAAAGATCCAAATTGAAACTTCTTAAAGTTAACACCTCTAACAGAGAGTAGTTGAAAATGTTTGTTTTCAGAGCATTCGGTGATTACGAATACAAAAATCATCCATTATTCCCAGCCGAAAAACAACTTGTATCATCCGAACCGGACATATACGTTCGAGAAAGAAGTCATGACACAGACGAATTCCTGATTCTAGCCTGCGACGGAATTTTTGATGTCGTTCAAAATGACGAACTGGCTCATTTTGTCAGAGGAAGGCTTCATGTCCATGCTGATTTGAAACAGGTAGACGTTTTTTTTTGAAATTGTTGCTGTTTTTTAATCGTGTTTTTTTAAAGGTTTGCGATGATGTTTTAGATGAGTGTCTGACAAAAGGAAGTCGCGATAATATGACAATGATAGTTGTTTTATTCCCATCAGCACCAGCGGTTGACCCAGCTAGACAGGCTGTTGAAGCAAAATGGATTGAAGATGTCAAGAAAGTGATTCATGGTGAGTTAATGCAAAAACCGAACAGAAAATTAATGACATTTCGACGAGAAATTTTCAATTGTTCAAAGGCTAAATGTTTTATTTTCAAATTTGCACAGAAAGTCAAAGTTCCTTATTATTGCCGTGAACATTTTGAGACCATTCTGAAGTTCCAAAAATAGATCTGTACGGAAATTTTCGGACAATAAACTAAAAACTAATTGTACATTTCGAAGATTTAGAATTTTTGAGCCTTTGAATATTTTGAATTACTTTTAAAATTTTTTTGAAAACCACAAAATATACTGCTCCGAGAATGGGTAATAAATGAGGACTCTGACGTTTTGAAGAAAAAAGTGCTCTTAATAGAACTTTCTTAATGTTTATATTTGTTTCAGAAATCGCCGAAGAAACACGTACTGCTGAGGACTATCATCCGGAAGACATGGTCAATGTGAAGAGTATTGCTGATCGCATTGAAAACAGCGGAAAGACACCAACTCCGGCGGGAGTTCCTTCTCACACAATTCATACACTAATTGCTCAGGTTTTGACAAGTAAACAAATCAAGCATGTCTGAAATAATTCATCCAAAAAAGAAAACATGCTGATTCAGGTAATTCAGGTTCCCTATTTTCTTTTTTGACTTTTATTGTTTTTTTTTCACAATTTTTTTATCATATGCTCCCCTCCCCAAGCCCTCTGTTTTATGCGCCCCTTATTGACCCCTTCACAAATCCAACCAAATTGTTGTTCGTGTGCCAAAATAGAGCAGTTTTATTCTTGAATTAGTAGTAAGTTTCTACTTGAATACGGATTCTTTTTTCATTTCATTTATTCATTTTTGTTCATGTCAAAAACAGAAGAGAAAGCAACAAAAAAAAAGATTTATAATGAATTATTATTTTTTTCAAACCTTGTCTTTTTTGCTATTTTTTCCGTAATGAGATTGGCACTGGTTTTGTCGCTTGTTTCTTCGATTCAAATTTTCCAACAATCGGCAGTTGATCAATCGAAGTTCGAGTCGATTAGTGAGTTTTCACTTGTCAGTGCTGCATTCCCAATTGGTTTGTGAAATTAGGAAGTTTTCGAAAACCTAGAACTAAATTGCAGGAAAATTCAGTGCTACTTGTCTCTTATCGTTCAGCGGTGAAGTCGATCTTCATACAAAATTGGATAGATGCGCAAAGTTATTGATTATTGGAGCAATTGTATCCATCTTACCAATGTATGATGGTTCAAATAAAATAGGAAAGCTAAATTCAGTAGTTATTGATTTAAAAAAAAAATTTCGGCTCGTGTCTGTCCTTCAGAATGTGGTCCATCTTCATATTTTCAGAATTTTTTTCATGTCCAAGTAATTTGATGCTACAGTAACCCGAAGGCAGTCATTAAATTCTTGATAATATTTTTCTAAAAAATATTTGAATTTGAGTGATTACTGTAGAGTGTGTCCAAAAGAGCGCAAAAAGGTTCACACGCCAGTTTGTGGGTAAAATTTACATTAATTTTATTGTTGACAAAAATAATATTTTCTCCTATCGAATTATTCCGAAATAATAATGACAGAGACCCAAAATCCCTAGCTCATCATTAATCTATTTCAGGTTCAATGTATTGTTCAGCTGTCTCGGTCGTTTTCTCATCGGTTTTTCCGCTGGCAACGGCTTCATTTGTGCTCCCGCAGTTCTACGCCTCGCCGTCCCCGAAAGTCTTCGGCCAGCAAATTTTCTCTTTCTCGCCGCCGCATTTTCTTTCGGAACATTTCTAGCCAACTCCATGTTTGTACTTAATACCATTCTTTCTGTCGAACTTCTCTCATCAGCGATAACCGCATTTTGCGGAGTACTATACATCGCTTTAAGACCAGAAAGTTATCCAACTGCCGAGTGCGCTGAAGTTGTCCTAAGGGAAGAGATTGATGAGGAAAGGGAACCTATCAAATCAGACTACCCAGTTTTATTCGTTTTCGTTTTAATGGTCCTCAACGTTGTAAGTCATGAACTATGTAGGTCTTCAAATATCCATATGTGTTTTTTCAGAGCATTGGTGTTCCTTTAATTCAAACCTACAGTACTCTCATCTTCACCTATTACGGAATTTCAGAGCAAAAAGCAAAGATTTTATCAGTAATCTACCCATTTTTACAATTCCTACCAGTGATGATAACAACTCGTTTGAACATTTCAAGAAGAGTTTTGGTATTAGGTGGATATTACTCGGCATTGACCACACAGTTCTTCATAATGATAACTGCCTCCTACACCCTGATTCCAGAAAAGGTTCTGAAATTATTATTTCATGAATATAATCTAATTTTTCAGCACCAAATGGTGGCTATGTGTATCCTTCTGATTCTCCTTTCTGTCGCGTTTACAGTCCCTTGTAACACTGGATTGTGCATCCTCTTCGGTGAGTTAATCATTAATTCATTAACTATACCTATCTATGTATAATATTATGATTCCAGAACAATTCGAATGCTCAAATCTAAAATCGGCTAGTAAATCAAGATGTGTTATGTGGTTTTTATCATCAATTAGTACTTTGACATTCGCTAAGTCTCTTGTGTCAATCGGCTTCGTTGTGTCGTTTCTCCCATATTTCCTTGTTTCCGCAGTTTCATTTTTGATTCTTCTTCATATTTTTCCAACGAAAACCAAAATTGATGATTTCTTGTTGTGATTTGGAATAAGGCTATGTTGAAAATGAATAGTTATTTTAAAGTTTCTTGAAACGACATCCACTCGAGCGGAATTTCTAAAGCCCAAGCCTAATCGCGGTTCAGTTGAGTCATGGACCGAAAATCGGGCATAGGCTGAGCAGAGGAAGTTCTGAAGTGAATTTTTTTTAAAGGTTACCGAGATGGTAGGAACCCAATAAAAATCAATGCAGAAAAAAAATATTTTGTCCAAGTGCGCAGCTCAAATGAATTCTGAAAGAACCATCATCTGGAGCTAAAATTCGCACACTAGATACCAGAGTTGAGCGGAAGTCAATTTTTGAAAAGTCGGAAGTCGGAATCAAAATTCGTTTTGCGGAAGTCGGAACTCGGAAGTCGGAATTAGTTTTCATTTTTGCGGAAGTCGGAATAAAAATTTTCACTTCCGGAAGTCGGAAGTCGGAAGCTCTAAAAAAATGCGGAAGTCGGAATTTGGATTACGGAAGTCGGAAGTCGGAAGGCTTTTGGTGTTTATTTTTCCGTCCGAAACACGTTTTTGTTTGTAAAAAATAAAGAAACTAAACAAAAAATGAGAAAAAAACGCGGAAAACCGATTTTGGAATAAAAAATAGCGTATTTTTACTATACGATGAGCCGACATCCCATCATCGGACTGAACATAAAAAGTCGGAAGTCGGAATTCCGCCCAACTCTGCTAGATACCTTAGAATACATGTATGAATACGAAAATAGATTGAAACTGGTCCAAATAGTTCCTTAAAAATGCCACACATCGTTATGTATATCTGAAAAAAATAAATCCTAGTTTTGAAAATTAGTTTTCATTAGACCACCAAATTTTTTTGATTTTTCGTGAATCCATTGACGTGTATAGAATCGATTTTCTTGGACATATCTGTTTTTTCCAGAGTTCTAATTTTTCGTCCTGAAAATACCTCATGTATGCTACTAACTCTTTTTTACAATACTTTTTGTGAATCTCATGTATTAGTCGAAATTCAATCAATCAGTAACACGGGCTCTATTGATAATCACATATTATTTCGATCCAAATGGAATTTTCGGCTGATCTTTATTTCAAAATCGAATTCTTCTGGTCGAATAACCCCATAGATCCACTTACCACCATTTGAACAATTCTGCTTCTTGAATTTTTTCTTGTTGGAAAACGAAGCTACCGTATCCCAATGGCAACAATTGAATTCTGGCTAATACCATTACAAATTTAAAAAATGTTTACCCGTAACAAAAACCAAATTATAATAAATTATACACTCTATAAAAATTTCAAAAACTAGCTAGTCTTGTGACCCGTTGTGTCCGTGGTAGTACTGAATGGCATCCAACAACAATCATTTGGAAAGTTCGTGTATATTGCCAATGATGAGTTTTTGGATCACATGAGACTCGTCGGAGTATAGGCACCTAAACATAAAATTTTTATTATTCTCCATTTCAAAATACAAAAACCTACCTTTCGAACTATTGGCATACAAAATGCCCCTGAAGACCCTCTACTTTTCCGACATAGACAAACACTCTCTACAATGATTTTTGGTTCTCTGGTCTCTTCGAAGTTTACACGTGTTTCCCATGGACATAGTGCTCTTTCCATAATGCTCAACCCATCTCGAGGGCTTTTTGCGCATAGTTCATTTTCTTCTTTCTCCGTGTTCCATTCTTCTAGTGATATTTCTTCTGATTGCGAACCTTTTAAAGATTCTTGCATCCATGTTGCTAGTTCTTCTTCCTGCAAAATAATATTCAATTATTTAGAGTACATAAATTTCTGCACTATTATGAAGTTCAAGAGACAAATAAAACTGCAAAAGTACATGAATAGCGAAAGTTGCGATATCGGAAAGATAGACTGGTAGTGCTTGGTTGTACTATTCTTTTTGTTATCTTTGACCTGAAAATGTCAAAAAACGGAACAATTTGGTTAGCGATCACTTTATAGCTGATTTGTCGGTTAATAATCGACCGCAAGAAAAAAACTACAGTAAGCCCACGCCAGGGATTTTGGTTTATGCAAGACTTCGATTATTTATAACCTTTCAATTTATATTTGGGAACTTTGGGTTACAGAAGTTTACGAAACCGTTTTATTGGGCCTGATGGTCGAAAATACAGAGGTCCGATACTCTGTAGAAAATTCTGAACTTAAAACACGTTTCAGTCACAACTTTGATATTTTTCCACCGATCTTCACAGAATCTCACGTTTTTTTCGAACTTCAGAAGAAAAAGGGTGAAATTGTCCAGTCAGTTTTTATCATTTGCCGACAGCTTAGAGCAACCCAAACCTAGCCTGACTTAGACTCTTGATCAAAAAAAGTTTTTTCACGAAAAGTTTTGAAAAATGAGAAATGGATAACGTTTTTATTCTCAAGTTTTATTTTTTGCTGTTTCATTCTAAATACAGCTGTAAAAAACGATAGAGATCATGTTAGATTTTAGGTTCTAAAACTCGACCTAGAATAATTCAAATGTAGAAATAGACCCGATTATTAGTTATAAAAAAAACCGAAAGCTAATGTAACCATTAAACATATTCGACGAAACTGAAAAATCTTACCATATTTGGAGGATCCATACATTCTATACTTTTCTTAACAGTATGCCTATGACGTTTGGAATAAATTTCAGCAATCAAAAACGAAACTAGAAAATATGACAAAAGTAGCATTTTTGGAGGAAAGACAATAACCCGCAAGGAAATGAAAGAGATGATGACCTAGTGACATGTTAAATAAATTTTTTTCCTAACATGAATCAAATGGGCGGAAAAAGAAAAATAAACAAGAAGATAGTTGTTGATGAAAATATGAACTTCTCGAGTAAAATGTTGTTTATTCTTGAAAATGAATGTTGAGGAATGAATTTATTTGATGTATTTGTCCATGAATTTGCGGTGGAACTCGGAGCGAATCGCGTCGTTGATGAAGGTGACTTCTTTTTTACGTTCGTCGATTCCTGTAAAAAGAAACATGAGAGATTGTTGATAAAGGGGAAGTCTACAATTAAAGTGTAGGATACTTTTATAAAATTAGAGTTCGAAGCAGGTGAGTATTATTGTTACTGCGTTTTTCATTGAACACAAAACTACTTTGCAGAACATAGTGTAATTTAAAAATGTATCGGTTGGTTTCACTTTTATGAAAATAAAGCGCCTTTAAAAGGCCGTTGTGTGTCTTTCATTCAGTGATTTCCTTTTAAAGAATATCGAAAATTTGCTAATTGTGCTTTTTGAAACCGATTACTACGTTCAAACAAGAATAAAAGAGACAGTGGAGTTTACTGAACAAGGTTTTGTAGATTTTTCTAGTTAAAAAAACTGAGTTAAAACTGTACATATTTCTGTTTTCACAAGTATTGAGAGTTTTTGTTTTTTATAATGATTAATGTTTGCAGTGTCTTTTCTTCAGTGAATCTTAGTTATTCGAAGATAAACTCTAGGCTTACCTTTAGCACAATTTTTGAAAACGACATCATCATCCCAGCGTCTTTTTACAGTGAAATCTCCTTTGGACGAGGATTGTCCCTCATTCAACAACGGATTTCCTGCCAATATATTGCTCATTCTAGTATTTTCCTCTTCTTCTTGCTGTTTCGCGTCTCTGATCGCTTTTTCTTCAGCTCTTTCTTTTTTGATTTTCTCAAGTTCCGCCATCAAAGCAGCAGTATCGTCGTCATCTGAATCTTCGTCTTCAGATGAGTTTATTTCATCAACTGCTTCATCTGCGTCTACAGTCGCAGCAGCACTTTCTGATGCGATCTGATCCATTCTTTGTTTTTTACTGTGTGACGAGGATGAGCTGAATCCCAATGCAGAGTCGCGAGCTCTTTTCTCACGAGCCGCGTTTCGTTCTTTGTCTTCCAATTCACGACGCAAATCTTTCTTTCTCAACTCTTCTTCGGTACCTTGTCCAGTTTGTCTGTACTTCATTTTTGTATGTGAAGGCATATCTTTTGACGAGTACTGATTCGAAAGTTTTGACAAGTCTCCTTCTCCTCTCGCGGTACCTCCGCGAGCGGGGTAAAATGTTGGACGATGTGCAGTTGTCATCTGAAAAGTATAATTTTTACTGAATACATAGAAAATATGAAGAAAAACGAAATAAACAAGGTGTACGCCGCTTCGAAACAAAATGACACAAGTAAAAAACAATCAATAAAACAGGGTCGTGTTGGTGTTCTCTTCCAAAAAAAGTTAGTCCCTAACATTTATGGTGTTTTTTTCCTGAGAAAACCATTACGTGTAAACATGTTTCTAACTTTCTGTTTCTCTCAGTAATATAATCGATATTTTTGCTTTCAAAAATAAACGAAAAACTTCATCGCTAAATTATAAAAAAAAAACACTTATTCAAAACACAGGGTTGATTTGAGATAGCGCAGAGAAAAATGGACGAGGATTTTTCGGGATTATCGGCCGCTCTTTGAAAGTTTCTAGGCCTCAGGCCGTTTTTCATTTTCGTTTCGATTCGATCAAAAGTTTCCATTTGTTGAACACTCTTAAAATATATTTTCAGGGCAAATTTGTAGTAATACGTTAACCGAGAGAAAATGGACGAGCTACCGGTAACTAATAAAATACAAAAAAAATGATGAAATTGTTTTTTTCAGGTGTTAAATGGGTTGTGTAAGGATCTGTACGAAAGTATGGATCCCCAAGTTCGACAACGTGCGGAAATGAACTTGGCGGAACTTTCCGAATCATCGGAGTGCTTGCAACGATGTATGTTGTTGTTAGCGAGAGGAGATGTAAGAAAAACTTGACAAGAAAAATTAAAATAAGAGTTCTTCAGTATCCATACGGTCCAATGGTTGCAAGTACTACTCTCATGAAAATTCTTGGAGCAAAAACCAGTGTTACTTCATTTCAAAAACTAGAACTCGCCAAATTTCTCCTTAACATGCTCGGCCAAGGTGCTCCACAATTCCCACCATATCTCGTCACATCCCTCTGTCAACTCTTTGCTCGGCTGACGAAACAAGAATGGACATACACTGTAGTCCCACCAGCAGGCGATTCAAAAATCGAATATCCTTTCCGCGAACCTATTGATAGTCTCGTAAAAACAGTGTCAATGAAGAACATTCCTGAATCTCAATTAGCTGTTCAACTGTTGACATTGTTAGTTGCTGATATGAATAATGCATCTGGAATGGAATCAGTGAATCAGCATCGTAAAAATTTGTCACAATTCCGAGATGATTTTCTGTATACAATTTTCGTTATGTCGGTCGAGTTTTTAATGGAGAATTCGGAAAGAAATATGAACGATCAAGAGCTTGGAATGATGCATTCGATGTTGAATTTATGTTTACAATGTCTGCTGTTTGATTATATTGGATCATTGGCTGATGAGACGAGCGAAGATAATTGTAATGTTCAGATTCCAACAGCCTGGAGATCTAGTGAGTACAATATTTCTTCAGCAATAAAAGCATTTAAAAATCTAGGCTTCACTGATGGAAAAATCATCCAACTCATGTTCAAACTGTTGCAAAAACTTCCACAAGAATCGAGCGAAAAGGTAGTTCTACTTTAAATCTATTTAAAATGTTTCGCATGTATTTTTTCAGATCATGACAATTATAGCGCAATTAGCTAGCATTCGCCGAACTCTTTTCAATGGACCAGAAAGACAATCATATGTTCAAAAATTGGTTGAAGGAGTCGTTTCTGTGATAATGAATCCAGATAAATTGAGTGATCAAGGAGCATTTCACGAATTCTGCCGACTGATAGCGCGCCTCAAAACAAATTATCAATTGTGCGAGTTGATAGCAGTTCCATGTTATAGTCATATGTTAAGATTGTTGGCTGAATTTACAGTACAAAGTTTGAGAGTAAGTGGCTTGAAATGATCAACCAGGCTACTATAACTTTTTTTTTCAGATGATGGAATTCTCTGCGAATAGCACATATTTTCTGATGACGTTTTGGCAGAGGATGGTCACCTCTGTTCCTTATGTTAGAAATAATGATGAACATCTTTTGAACATTTATTGTCCAGAAATTATGACAGCGTTCGTCGAAAGTCGACTCCAGTTCGTTGAAAATGTAGTTAGAGAAGGAGCTGAGAATCCATTGGATGATCAAGGATCGACACTTCAAGTTATGGAACATTTAGCAATCATCAGTCGATGTGAATATGATAAAACTTGTAAACTATTGACAAATTATTTTGATCAAAATGCAAATATTTGGATGAATGGAGCGGATAATGATGTAAATACGGTGATTGCGGAAGGAAGACTTGTTTGGCTGATCACGTTGATTGGAACTGCGGTTTTCGGTAAAACAACATCAACAACAACAGATTCACATGATAAAATGGATGGAGAACTCATCGCCAGGTAAATATAGTGATGAGATAACTTAAAAATAAGAAAAAAAAACCACAATTCTAAATTTCAGATGCATCACAGTCATGAAATACAATGATAGTCGTCTCCAAATGACTTCATCAAACGTTCCAAACAACGGAAATATCAGACTCGAAGTCGCCTTCATTCATATGCTTGAACAGTTCCGACGAGCTTATATCATGGATCAAATCACTCGCGCAAGCTCTGTTTACGAAACTTTATCTTCCGAGTTGAAAATCACCGAAGAAGCGGATATGTTAGGAGTTATTGTTCAAAAAATGTAATTTTTTAGTTAATTTTTATTTCAAAGTTGTTTCTTTTCAGCTTGACAAATTTGAAATTTTGGCCAACTAATTCGGATTTATTAGACTTGTCATTGTCGCTTTTGAAGGATTTGTCGCTGGGATACACCGCTGTTCGAAAGTTGTTTAGACTTCCGGAAGTTCAGCTGTTACTCAATAACCATACGGTATTCTTGATTGTGGAGAAAAGAAGAATGTTGATATCTTGTTTTATAGGCTGATAATTTCATATTTCTTGGACCAACTATCGATTACCAGACAATGAAACAAAGGACAACGTTTTATGAAGCACTCACTCGACTTCTTACCACTGATTTTTCGGATGATGAGGAAATGGTTCAAAGGTTCTTGAGCCCGTTAACAAGTGAGAATTCGTCAATATTTCGGTGTAAATTTTAAATGTTCCAGACACCGTTGAAGGAATCTGTGGAGTTATTTCTAACAATTGCCAAGGACTCGAAGAGGAACAATTGAAAAAAGTGATAGTTGGATTGTGTCGAGACTTGAGAGGAGTTGCTATAGCTTCCACAACTAAAGCGATTTTCCAAATTTTGTTCGAATGGATGTGAGTTTTGTTGGAGAATTGGCTCATTCTCATTAATAACATTTTTTCCAGGTACCCGAATGTTTTTAACATTCTTCAGTTTGCTGTTGAAAAATGGCCAGATTGTTCTGAAGTTACCACACCGATTCTCCGCCTGTTATCGGAACTGGTCCAGAATCGACAACAAAGATTGAAATTTGAAATGGGCTCGTGTTCGGCTGTTTTGTTGTTCAAAGAAACTTCGAAAATTATCACCATATATGGTATGATTTTTTCGTTATCGTGAATCTTAATCGAAACTTTCTCAAAAAAATCTGGAATTTTATCAGTAAAACACACCAACCAAAACAATTAACGACATGTTTTTGTAAATATAAAATGATAAAATATTCCTGAATAGGTCATGCAAATAGCTGGACAATCAATTTAAAAAAAGATACCGACTGAAGCAAATCAGTGATTCTATAAAGTAGCCGAAGATTCTTTAGAAGTCGTCCTGAACCTAAACTTAAATTCTGATTCTAGGTGATCGTCTCTTGTCATTGCCTGGATGTTCGAAAGAACGTGTCTACAAAGATCGCTACAAAAATATTGGAATCATATTTTTGGTATTGAAGAATGTATTGATCGGTGCCTATGTTCCATTTGGAGTTCTTCGCCTTTATGGAGACACCTGTCTTCAAGATGCATTGACAACGTTTGTCAAACTGTTCATCAGTATACCTCAATCCGATTTCCAGGTGAGTAACATACATTTTTCTGTTGAATGACAATAAAACTTGTTTTCAGAGTTATACAAAAATAGCACAAAATTACTATAATTTGTTGGAACACGTTGTGCAAGACAATATGCCGTTTATTACCAATTTGTCGATCGAAGTTTTATGCTCACTTTTGCGATCTATTCATTCCGGACTTAATTCTGTTGGTATGTTTATTAGACTTAAAAAAAAAATGAGAATCCAATTTTTTATACAGATGCTATTGTCATAACTTCGGCTTGTTCCTCTCTTGATACTATACTTAACTATTTATACCGAAGACTTACACGAACAACGCCGCCAACTGCCAAAGTTGGAGTCGAAGCGGAAGGTGACAATATTGTTATGACTATTAAAGAACATCCAGAGATTTTGGCTGATGTAAGTATCACTTTTTTTCTGTATCTCCTGTTTTATGAAAAAAAAATATTTAAGATGCTCCAAACTGTGATAACTTCGATGATGTTTGGAGAAGTAAAATGTCAATGGAGCCTCTCTCGTCCACTTCTCGGATTGATTCTTATTCAGGAAGAGGTGTTCAATAATTTGAAATCTGAATTGACACAACAACAATCATTCGATAGACAAGCTGACTTCGATACGGTAAATAATCAGTTTTTATTTAAACTGGTCGAAAATTAATAAATTTCAGTTATTCACCCAACTGATGAATGGTGTTGAATGCAATCTTACCGTGAAAAATAAGGATGTCTTCACACAGAACTTGACCAAATTCCGACGTGATATTGCTGGTGTATTGAAGGGACAATCGGTTATCCCACAACCATCTAGTTCTAATCAGGATATGCAATAGTTTCCCAATCACAATTTGTTCCATACTATTTTCGCATGTTTTCACATTCCTCTTTTTTCAAACCTATTTGATTATTTCGGAAAATCAGTTTTATACCGGTTATTTTTGTGTTCTCGAAGAGTCTTATCTTTTTTCCTCATAAACTTTGACGATTTTTCTGTTCAAGCTTATAATTCTTTTCGAAAATATTTTGGAAAGTTGACAATTCAGAAGAAGAACAAAACAATCTTGTTTTTGTGTAGTTTCTGGTAGGTCATGTAAACTTTTGGCACTAGTATCCAATTCCAGACTCAAATTGTCATCATTTACTTTTTAAAAAGTACATATTGTCAATTGTCATCATTTTGAGTACTATATAAATGGAAAAACAAATGTTTATAAATTTATATTTCTGAAAACTTTTAAAACATGAAGAGATTCTCAAATTTCGTAGTTGTGAACCCGGATGTTTTGGGAGAGACTCTAAAATTCAATTCTGGAAAGGTGGCACAGAACCGATTTTTGAAAGCAGCGATGACCGAGAGAATATCCACATACCATCCAGAGAACCCGGCTAAACATGGACTTCCATCGCAAGAATTGTTGAATCTCTATGACAAATGGGGAAATGGGCACTTTGGCGTTGTTATGACAGGAAATGTTAGTGTTGATCCGGTGAGTTTGAAACTCTTTGGATCTCAAAAATTTTGACTCTCAACTTTCAGGCACATGCGGAGTCTGTGGGAAATACCATCATATTCAAAGAGGGTGAAAGTTCAGGAAGGCGAGAGCTTTTCAGTCATTTGGCTAAGAATATGAAACAGAGTGGTGGTTTGGCAGTTGCTCAACTATCGCATGGTGGAAGGCAGACACCTTTGACAATGAATCCTGCTCCGTTTTCGGCTTCGTCTGTTCAGTTAATCATGGAAGGCCAAACCTTTGGAAAACCCATCGAGTTGACTATTGAACAGATTCAAACTGAAGTTGTCGATAAATTTGTCTATGCTGCGAAGTTTGCATATGAATGTGGATTTGATGGTGTGGAGCTACATGCCGCACATGGATACTTGTTATCTCAGTTCACATCGCCAACAACTAATAAAAGAACTGATCAATATGGAGGATCTTTGGAGAATCGATTGAGAATTATTATCAGACAACAGGTTCCGAAAAATTTTATAGTTGGTATCAAGACCAATTCAGTAGAATTTCAAGCTGAAGGAACAACTGTAGATGATGCTAAAGAAATGTGTAAAATCTTTGAGGAAAAAGGGTTTGATTTTGTGGAACTGTCCGGAGGTACTTATGAGAAACTTGCATTCGAACATTTGCGCGAATCAACCAAAAAGAGAGAAGCATTTTTCTTGGAGTTCGCTGAAAAAATTAGACCGGTTTTCAAGAACACTGTGGTCTATCTTACTGGAGGTTTCCGAAATGTTAAAGCAATGGTAGAGGCAGTTGAATCTGGCGCAACGCAAGGTATTGGATTAGGACGGCCAGTTACCGCTGAACCAGATTTGCCCAAGAAAATATTGGAGAAAGAAGTAGCTTCTTCGGTGGCAAATCATTTTGATGAAAATAATTTTTTGATAACTCTCATGGCAAGTGCTTCACAAATCGAGCAAATGAGCCGAACAAAATACACAAAAACTAAAAATGAGTGAGTTTGAAAGGTTCTTGGGGTGTTAAAAAAACTATTTTCAGCATTATGGCGAATATTAGTGATTTCACCAACCCGGAAACGGCTGGAAGATTTTTGCAAGCTGTGAATCAATTTTCAAAGTACGCAGAAGATCAGATTTCGCAGGGAAAACTCTTTAATGGAGTTTTAAAATTTGATTAAAATCTTTGTTAAATATACATTGAATATTTATTTTTTAGTTAACTTTATGAGAAGAAACAGAAAAGAAAAAACAAACATTTAAAGGTCGACTGCGCTTTCCCTTAGAAAATAGTGTGCATTTTCGCGTGTTTTTTGTTGTGTATGCACATAAAACACAACGATGGGTGCGATAGAGCACACTTGCTGCTTCCACGGGAGCTGCGGGAGAGATTCAGTTTTCCCCTTTTTATTGTCGCGCACGCACCAAACGAGATTTTTTTTCTCATACGGATTAAAAAAAAAGTGAATTGAGAAGTAATGAATTAACGAAACTTGTAGTGATAATGCAGTCGCCCTTTAAAAACACTCCTTCCCCATTTTTCTCTCTTCTGGGCGGAGCCTCACCCAACACACAACATGGCAAACAACGAGGCAGGGAAAGTTGTCGGTCGCTTGATTGATAGACCTTTGAGAGATAGGAAATATACTTTGAGACCATACTATACAGAATCATTTCTGCAGTATGTATCTCGTAATTCCCATTTATCTGGTAAAGATGCCAACTGCGATGAAAGGGAGACGAGCAGATTGCGAGCGTGAAACAGCCATTTATGGCTTGATGACCGCACAATGCCAAATTCACTTTTGGAATTGTAGTGATCTGCTCTTCTGAGCAGTTATAATTTAAAAAATATTTAGTTATTTCCCCTTTACTGAAAAAACTTTTGAAAAGTATATTGGCGCAGTTTTCGAACCACGTCAGTGTTTTTCCAGAAACTTTGTTAAAAAATTCATATTTTTAAAACTTTTTACTTAAACTCAAAATCACTCCAACTGTATTCTCAACAGAAATTCATTAATCAGTACATATTCTTAAATCATTCTAAATTCCAGAATCCCTTTTCAGCATTCACCACATCTCTCTCATTCCTCCAATGAACCGGTTTCCACATATAAGCACTTCCAAGTCTTCCAACATTTCCTTTGAACAAATAGGTTCTAAAAATGATCCAAACCGAATAAATTATTGGGAAACCACCAATAAATGCATAGTAAAACGAGAAAACCTCATAGATCGGCAATGCTGCGATAGTGCACAAGATAAATGGAAATAATACGATACATGGAGCAATTGTCCATGAAATTAGAAGATAATCACGAAGCATGATAACCATATGACATGATCGAGTGTGCTTTTTGAGCATTGTCTGAAAAAAAAAATAAACTGTTTTCGTCTGATTTTGGACCCAAAGTTTTGGGCCCACTACACTTACCAAGCAATTAATGTATAATTTTTTATCTCCATACACATTTCGAACTCCTATCATTGTACACATACACGACATAAACAAGGCAGCCATTAGTGAAAAACTAAATTTCTGCTTAGCACTTCCACTTTCGTATGAATTCTTGTCTATCTGAAACTCACTGTATTATACATATCATATTAAGAAAAGCTCATTATTGAGAACCTCAATATCCAATCGTTCGTGAATCATGAGAATCGAGAAGAAAAATACATTCATAACCAATCCAACGATTTTATCACTTGAATATGATAAACGTGGAAATACTTTGTAAATGCATGATTTGATGATTTCAAATGTTACCAACTTCAAAAATTTTTTTTTTGTTTGGTGCAATTTTTCAAACTCACATTCTTCACTATCATTGCCAAGTTGATGGTTGCGAAAAAGAAAGCCACCAATATGAGAAAAGGCCTACTATCACCAAGTAAAGGGAGTCCTTTGAAGAGGAGTTCAATCATCTCATATCGTCCCCTATCATCATCTATAAATTGGTAATATCTAAATACTTCACGAAAAGAAAGAGGCTCCAGAATAATATAAGGGGAATAATCACACAATTGAAGCTACCGAAATTTGAAAAAAAAAGGTCTTGAAAAATGTAAAGGAGAGACAAATTTGAGCCCAGTAAGAAGGGTATCTCAAAAATGAAAGGGTTTTGAAAAATGTAGATAAATGTAAGGATATTACCAAGAAAAAAAAGGTGAGAATTGAATGAAAATCTGCTAGAAAATCTTTGAAAAAAATAAGGTTCCGAGAAAACTCGGTTTCACTTATGGCTTCGAAACCAATCCACAAATTTGTTGGCTTTTTAAAAATATGTTTCTTTTCACGGTGATTTAAGGCTGTCATTTGATATAGAGAGAGAGTGCCGAGAAATAGAAAATAAAGGCTCTTTGATCTACTAGAAAATTCGTGAGTCTAAAAATTCGAAAATCAATATCAAGGGTATTTGTTGAGTTAAAAATATAAATCATGTCAGAATATGTATTTAACGATTTTTGGCTCGGTTTCAAGCAAATGTACCTGAACTTCCGTCAGTTTGAACAGGTTTCTCAAAAACAAATCCTAGATTCACAATATTAAGGAACATGTAGATCACACGAGACACGCTTTTTCTCTGCGCTCTCTTCTGTATGGCTTGACAGCCTCCTTAATATTTTAAATCACCGTGCTTTTTCTCATAGTGTTTTAAAACTCCTATAATTATCAAAGAAAATCTGACAACCAATCTATTGAGCGATCTTCATTGCAAAAAACCCCTATGTTCATTGAAAAAAATCTTGAACCCGCATATTATATTTAAAAAAAACAAAGCACTACTTCGTTTCTAAAAAAAAATCTGCTCACCTATTGGATCCAATTGATCTGGATACAACAGCATTTGACAATGATAGTAGATTGGTAACATTGACATCAAATAGAATAAACGATATCCAACACCAAACAAAACATTGAACAGCATATCTCTGAAAGGAAAATCAATACTTTTTGAGAACCATTTTAGGAATGCTTACTTGAAGAAATTGTGTGTGAATGATGCTTTACTCCCAATTGTTAACAGTGTACCTGAAGCGATTTGTGTAGTTCGAAAAGCCTGGAAAAAAGAGAACCGTTTTTATCCGTTTTATGGATGAGATTGATTATTGGTACCTCGAGAATTGCATACAAATACGTGACGACATTGAACAATTGCCCAACATCTTCTCTTTCCATAATCTTGTCATAAACTATATCATCAGCGAGATAACAAACCATAATAGCAACGGGTATCATACCAATAATAGGTAGTGCGACAACAAATGCGGATATTTTTGAGATACCTCGATAACCGGTATGAAATACTAAACCAAGAAGAAGGAAAAACAAAAATGAGCTTGTCATCAGGTCAGATGCATCTAAATCCTTAACAAGGCTAGTGATTTGTGTTCCAGCCATTCCGATATATTCCAAATTGTGGATTCGGGCGTATTGACCAACTCGCGATGCGGTTTTCCTGTAAAAGAAGAGAATTTGGGGTAAATGATGAGATAAGGGAGAGTGTACTCACTCCAAAACTACTCTCATTTCAACACTGGGCTCGCATTTGCCAAAAACTTGATCTTCATTGACATCGCACACAAGAGATGGATCATAACACCCTGGAAAAAGTTTTGAAATAAAACCCATAATATTCAGGCTAATTGTAAATGGATTCAGGTGGAACCTTTCATTCATTGTGTGGACTAGCTTATCAGGTACAGAGACGTGTTCTAATCTCTGTTGATTTGCATTGGTAAGCAACCTACGTATTTAAAAAAAAATTTTACCCTTCCCAACACCCTACTTCTGCGAAAAACTGGAAATTTGAGATGAATTAATATTCTGAAAGCTTGAAATAGCTATTCGAATACACATTTTTGCATTAAAATTTTAAATAAATTTTTGAATTTACAGTTTTTTCAGTAAATCTAGCTCTGTTTTGTATTTTTCGTGAGTTCTTTCATACGGTATGTTGATCAGCATCAAAAACTGTAAAGTCTGCATCTTTTTGAATTTGATCAGTTTTTTTCCCACAACAGAGCTGGTTTATGATATTCAGATAACTCACAAAAGTTTTCAATACTTGTGCAATGCATCCATTCTTTATCGCCAGTCAACACACTGTAGATCAAATTATATGTGAATGAGAAGAGTTTTGGTCGAAATGCAATGTGAATCACATAAAGACATCGTCCATATAATAACAAATGTGGAATTCCACCAAGAATTGGTGCCATTTGATAAAACATGGAGAATATTGGCAAAGATGAGAATTGAGCCAAAGTCACTTCATAAATACTGATCGGGAAGGAGATCAAGATCACGAAGAGAAGATATGGGATCAATGAGTAGACTGGAAATTTAGAGAAGTTTTGAGGATCCGGTCTTCAAAAAAACATACTTCCTCCATAATTTTGAAAATAAATGACAAAGTAGATCATATCGATATAATCTGATGCACCGGCAAGAATCAAGAATAGATGAGATCGATCGTTGACTTGAGAATTATTCTGATTCTTGAATTGAAGATCCAATTCTTCTGTTTCGACTCTTTTTGGATCTGCTTGTTTATGAACAAATGGACTGCATGCATCATTTTCTTCATTTTCAAAGTCTTCTGGATTTACGAATTCAGCCTTGGAGGTGGATTCGGAACTGTTATCTTCTGTTTCATTTCGATCGTATCCATATTTGATGTTTAGTTCGATTTCTCTTGCTCGATATTTTTCCATTTCTGATAATCTTTCATCATGTTCACTATAGTTAATTAATTGATGAATCTGGAACCAATATCGGTTTTGTGGGAGAGAAACAAAAGGCTGAAGAGCTCACCATTCTGAAAAGGTTGATAAAGAAAATAAGAAATGTGCCAGTTGACATTGGAATAAAAAATATAACACGTTTTCATTTAATTTTCAAGCTATTTATTTTTTTATTCGAATTATAACTGCTCAGAAGAGCAGATCACTACAATTCCAAAAGTGAATTTGGCATTGTGCGGTCATCAAGCCATAAATGGCTGTTTCACGCTCGCAATCTGCCCGTCTCCCTTTCATCGCAGTTGGCATCTTTACCAGATAAATGGGAATTACGAGATACATACTGCAGAAATGATTCTGTATAGTATGGTCTCAAAGTTTTTCTCATATCTCTCAAAGGTCTATCAATTAAGCGACAGACAACTTTCCCTGCCTCGTTGTTTGCTATGTTGTGTGTTGGGTGAGGCTCCGCCCAGAAGAGAGGAAAGGGGGAGAAGTTTTTAAAATGTTTTTCTTTCGTGTAACCAAGTTTTTCTGAACAAATCATAGAAATACAAAAAAATCTTTATTATCAGGATCAGGTTACATTCCACGTGGTTTATTATTAGCCTTCTTTCTCTTTTGAGTTTTTGAAGTCGTCGCACTGACCAACGCGTTTTCAGCCAAAATCTGCGCTTGCATAGCCGCAAAATTCGGACGAGCAATTCCAGTCAATTTTTGCAGATAGGTCGCAATCTCCGGCATTCCATAACGATCATTCGGATTCTCACTCCAGCATTTGACAAGGATCAAATTCTGAACTTCCGGGCTGACATTGGCTGGAAGTTGCATGCGATATCCTTCACGAACTTGCTGATTCACATCAGCGACTGTCATTCCTGGATATGGCTCTACTCCGTTGTTATGAATCTCCCAACACATAATGCCTAAAAATTCAGTTTTTCAAGACGGTCATAATTTTTTTTTGTTGTCAATAATCTCACCGTAACTCCAGACATCAGTTTTTTGGGTATAGATTTGTTGTTTCAACGTTTCGACAGCTAACCAACGAATTGGAACTTTACGAGTTGGATCCATTTGATAAATAGTTCCATGTCTCGTCAATCCAAAGTCAGAAATCTTGACTCGTCCATCACCATATAGACAATTTCTCGCCGCGATATCTCGATGCAAAACCGGTTTCGAATGAAGATATTCCAATCCCCACGCAGCTTGAAGTATCATCTCAGTCCTTTTCTCAACCGGCAAATCAGGATTCTTCGTTAGATAACTATCAAGTGCACCATTCGACGCCAACTCCATCACCATGTATAATGGTTCAGTTCCAGCTGCCACACCAAAGAAACGAACAACATTGGGGTGATTGAAATGGCGCATGAGTCTAGCCTCCGCCATGAATTCCTTGATTTGCTCCTTGGTCACTTTCTCCAATTTCGCCTGTTTGATTGCCACTGGATAGGTTTTGTTCAACTTCTTAGTTTTCAGCTGCCCCATGCTGACTTCACCAAAAGCACCCTCTCCTAGTTTCTTTGAAATTGTGATGGCGTCATGGTCAAGTTCCCAATGTTGTCTGTTAACTGCTTTTGAGATGAACACATCGTCTTGGGCTTTGACACTTTCTTTGGACTTCAAATGGTGTTCTATCATTTGCTGGATTGAGTCAAATGAATATTTTTCAATCATAAACTTCCCGCCTGAAGCAATAATGACAAAGTGCTTGATCGCAGATGACTCATCTAATTGGTTATTATGCATCACCGAAAGAATATACGATCTAGGCTCGCCTTTCTTCGGCTCAGACATTCTGAGAAGAAACTCTCCATTGGCTTGGAGCATTGTCTTCACATCTTCACGTGGCAAAAGTCCATGATAATACCGCTCATGTTCGATGGGTTTTTGTGCTGTTGAGTTTACTTCTCTGCAATGCAATGAAATTACTGTATTTAGACTACAATAGATATATCAACTTACGATGCAGCCATCTATACAAACTATTCCTCTAGCAAATATTGTATCACAGATAAAAATATAATATGTATAACAGTGTGGATTGGAGAGCATGCCTTTTATGCATGATTTTCAAGGTCAAGCCACGATTCAACGTGAAGACTTTCATTATTGATTAACGTGAAATTTTTTCATACAGCTTGAAAGCAGTGTTAAGGGCAGCCTGTAGGGGCCTGTGGGCATCTGAAGAGAACTCGATCCTGCTCCGAATTGTGAAAATTAATTAGAAGTCATAGACGATCGCCCAACATTATTGATTAACACATACTCTTGACAAACATTTTGGCTGAGACAAATTTTTTTCCAAACTTCTGAGGTGTTTTTTTCTCACAAAATTAAAAAAAAACCTTGCCCATCGAGGAACCGAATCCTGATCGTTCGCACCACAGGCAACGCTGCTAACCAGTATACCAAGTGCACAAAAGTGCTTACAAGGAGATTAACAAGCTCTTGGATTTCAGTTCTTTAAAAAAAATTATACTTATAGTGTTCGTTTTTCTGATCATCATAATGTATTTCTTATCGGTCGCAAATCATTGTGAAACAGTTATGAAGGATAAAAGTTTCTATTTCTGTAACTTTGATCTACAAAAAAAATCCTATAATACATACAGTACAACGTTTTTGGTTGTCATACTTAATTTTTTTCAAAAATCTAATGACTGACATGCACCATCGATAAATCATTTTGTTTATTTTTTTGAAAAAGAACCTTTGATACATTTCAAATGCTCTTATCATTCAAATTTATGTTGTTGTTGTTTTTTATAGTGATGATCAAAAATCATAACTCAGTATTTAAACCGATCAGATTGGTTAGAAAACATGATCATTTAACAATGAAATTCCTCATTCTTCTCGTGGCCATCTTCGCCCTCTCGATCGCTATTCCTATCCAACAAAAGGGCAAACAACTTCCACCTCCACCAACATGGCCACCAGTGAAAAGTGTTTCCGTTCCACCAATCGGTGTGACTGTGTTCACTTTTACTCCAGACATTAATGCGAAGAAAGAAGTTCCTACTAGTGCTCCTGACGATTTGCCGATTGATCAAGGAGATGAGGGAGGATATAAATCATCTGATCAAATCATTCCTGATGATTTCACCGACTTCCCAGCTATCATTGATCATAATTAAATTGACTATGATTTTTAGAAATGAAAAAAATTTCAAAAACATATAAAAATGAAAATTTTTATTGTTCAATTATTTCTCTTGCTCCGAATCCGTTGATCCCATCGCCTTCGCCAAACTTGATGAATCCGTGTAATTTGGAACTTTGGTCATCGTAGCCGGATTATAATGCTCACTTCCAATCGTTCTCATTGTCACATTTCTTGTCACATTCACTCGAGATGTGGTTTTCATTTTTGTGACATTTCGGAAGATACTCTTCGGCTCTGGTCCAAATCCATTTTTGACATGATGATCGTGACGAGTTTTGCAAATATTGATGACATCCATTGCCAATTGAGGGTCATCACTCTTATTGAATGACAATACCGATCTGACATAATTGGCCGACAATGGCTCGACTGCTCTTTCCAATATCAAAGTGGTAATGCCATTCTCAGCGAATCCAGTTTTCAATGCCTTGGCAGTGTTTTTCGTATCAAATATCTCAGTATCATCGATTTTGAGAATCGCATCACCAACATATAGGAATCTTCTCGTAGTGGATCCCCATGTGTTATCAGTCGACTCGACATAAACCACATCATTGTACGACTTGACATTGATGCCCAATTTTGAGCGGGGGAAGTAGATCAACACTACTCTGAAATATTTTATTTAAAATTTGAAGAAAATAAAATTTCGTGAAGATTCTGTGAAGTTTCAACATTATTAAACTCACTTGAAGTAGGTGTAGCCTTCTGATGGTTTGATGAGTGGATTATTACTCTTTGGCTTGTTGACTGATGCATTGGTTGGCAGATCCTCTGTTATTGGCACCATACTCATTATTCGTTTGACTTCGAAAACGAGCTGAAAATACATTTTTGTTTATTCCAATAATTAATTCTTCCATATTCACTTACAAAATGCGTTTTCTCTTTTTTGCAAGCCTCTTTCAGTATTTTATTCATCTCCTTTTTGGTGGCAATTGGTGTATCGTTGATCTTCACCAAATAATCACAATATTCAATTGGTGGAGCCATAAATGCTGGCACTCTCATTAACAACATTCCTTCGGTCAATTTGAAGCTTTTCATTGTTGGTTGTCCAGGTGAGCATTCGATGACAAATGTGAATGTTTTGATCATGTCCGGAGTGATGAGATGTTCTGGGAATTTGCCAGCTTTGAATGCGTCTCTTCGTTCTTTGCGAGCTTTTTTGTCCAAAGTTCTGAAGTGTTTTATATTTTGGTTGGTGACAGTAGTCATATATTAT